>OX346245.1:147572308-147642308 GCA_947049315.1 Epistrophella euchroma
TTTGGCTTTTAAACATAAAAATACATATACAAATTGTTGCAAAAATACACAAAATGAAGATATCTGTCAATTGGAAGGACACAACATACGATTTGGAAGACACAGCAGAGATCTGGGAAAAAATAATTTTTGGTACTTACTTGAACTTTTTTCAGCTGTTTTGATTTTTGATAGGTACCCTATCCGGTTCATTCGAAAACATATCCGATACTTAAGTATCTCAGATAGCCTATCTGTGTACCCCCCGAACGCGGTGTTTCTCAAGTTAACTCCTCAACCCAGGTTTTTTAGCACAAATTTCGACTCGACTCCACTCCTGAAGTGCAGTCGAGTTGGTTCAAGCTCATTTCAACTCGATGCGGGTATACAAAGGGCCTAATTGAGCTTCAAGCTCGCTTAAATACCACATGGAAACGTAGTAATTATCTTCTAATTGACGGACATTTTGACTGAAGTTAAAAGCCTACAAAGTACCTACTTACAAAATTTTTCTTGAATTTGCCTATTAAAACCTATAATAAGACCGTGACCGAACCTACAATACCCAACCAAATGTATTTTAGTTTTTGTTATACACGACGATTTGTATACTTATACGACACGTGCAAGCTGCCAACTCCACTATGACTGTATTCTATCTCGCTCTCCATTATACATATCTACTATCCAAATCAAATACATGCACAATAACTATGTTGCATATTGTTTCGTATTTGTTTTTTTTTTTCATTCTGTGTTTTTACAAATATATTCTCTCTCGCTCTCTTCTCATCTTAATACGAATTTTTTTTTGTTAATTTAACTTATTTGCGGTTTAATAGTTTAATTAATTTATATTTTGTGCACTTCTGTGGAACAAAACCTTTCCAACGGTATATAATCTATATGCCTTCGGCTTTTCTAGACCGCGTAAATTGTACCACAAAATTCGTGTTTGCTGTTTTATAATATGAATGAATGAATTAAAACCTATATAAGACTTTGACCGAACCTACAATATCCAACCAAATGTATTTTTGATTTTGTTATACACGACGATTTGAATACCAATGCGACGCACGGTGCAAGCTGCCAACCCACTGATCTCTATAATACACTGGATAGTGTATTACCTACAATGTATAACAGTTTCTGTGGTTCCAATTGAAGATTATAATACGTGGTCAGCCGCATAATTTGACGTTTGTCTGACACAAAATAAATATTATTTGTGGTTAATAATCTACTCTCTTCTCTCTCTACTCATATATTAGTATTCGGTGTATCTCCAAGAAGAAAAAAATATGAAACAGTTTTTGTTTTTTCACATTCTTTGCTTTTGGAGTGTGAAACGTACGAAGGATTCATGTCTTTATATTCAGTACCTTTAATTCATATCTTTATATTCAGAATTGCCGTAATTTTTGGTATTTTATATGTTATACATGTATACTGTTATACAAAGAATGGTCAAACGCATAATATAACAATTGTTCAAATGGAGCCACCATTTTTGTATGAATACGCTATCCAGTGTATTATAGAGATAAGTGTGCCAACCCCACCACTGATCTCTATAAAACACTGTATAGTGGATTCTCTATATGTATAACAGTTTTTTTTTTTTTTAAGAAAATTGAATTTGACAGTTCTTGTACTTCCCACACAGTTTGTGTCTTTTTTAAACAAAAGGAAAGAAAGAGATAGATAGAATTGAAATTGTTTTCGTATTCGTACCCGCTTAACACGCCGACTCCACAGGACATACAGATGCCCAAGATCCAAACCACAATCCAATCAACAATCAGCTTGTTTTTTCGTACTGGGCCACTTTATGTCATGTCGTTAGTTATGTCGATAAAATTCCACTAATAAGTCAGAGCAAGAGAATCATACAAAAATTCCTTTCAGTACTACTTCTACCTCTCTCACACACATGGAACGTCAAATCTCATGGCCAAGCTTTGAACAGAGCTCATGTCTTGTTCAAAAATTTGGTTTCCTCGACATGTTCATGACATGGACATGGATTTTTGTGCCTCCATTGGATTTTTTGTAGACTATTCTTTAATTGATAATTTAGCAGGAGCTTTGTAGATGAAATTTTATGTAAAAAGATTAGCAACACTAAATTTCATTAAAATTGTTTGTTATTTTGCAGTAACACTTTTGTAAGAAATTTATTCAAAGCGTCACTAAATAATTGACAAAAAGTTCTTTCATTCAAATAAGTAAGTATTACAATTTTATTATAAGAACTTATAAGCACAAATCCACCACACCAAAAATCATAAAGTTCAACTTTTAATTGTAGCACTTCAGCTCTTTTACGCTTCCCCCACCACAAACAACTGTCATCCGAATTTCCAGACGAAATTTTCTTGTCTGAAATTTACGAATAAAGTCTTTACTACATAAGCCAAGAAAGTGAAAAAGTACAAAAGTGAAAGTTTTGAAACTCATTTTGGGATAGTGTTTCTCACAGGAAAACTTATAAAAATGATGCAGAAAGCCTAAATTTTGGTTTACAAATAAAATGTGTATATTATTTTTCACAAAACAACTGCGCTGGAAAAACATATTTTTACTTTTGTAATTTTGCAAAAAGTGGCCAATGTAGTTAAGGCTTAAACGTAACTAAAAGTCACTAAAAGTCGTCTAACTTTTTATGACAGCTGGCCAATCAGAAGCTCCAAAAATTCAGAAATCTGAATTTTCAGATGTTAACGTAATGGATTGAACGCGGCCAGTCTAAACTGTAATAACTGTTATAAGTGTTATATATAATAAAAAAAAATTTGACGTTTAACGTCCTTCCCACAGTTATAATCTTCCTTCAATTTTCTTCAAAATTTTTATATGAATTCACTATCCAGTGTTTATAGAGATCAGTGACTCCACTATGACTTTGTATTCTATCTCGCTCTCACTTTAACCTTTCTACCCAAACCAAACACATGTACAATAATTGTGTTGCATTGTTTCGTGGTTTTTTTTATTTTCTTTCTCTTTTTTGTAGGTGTATTTGGTGATTATTCTCCGCTGAAGCTCATCCGCGGACGATGAACAACCACCTCATTGTGTTTTTTACAAATATTCTTTCTCGCTCGCTTCTCACTCCCTCTTAATACGAAATTTTCTTTTGTTAATTAAACTTATTTGCGGTTTAACAATTTAATTAATTTATATTTTGTGCCTTCGGGTTTTCTAGACCGCGTAAATTGTACCACAAAATTAGTGTTTTCCGTTTTATAATATGATGATGATAATGATTTTGAAAATTTCTATGTTCTTCCTCCTCGCGAAAATTGTGCCTACAGGAGTTCTTTACTTTAAGTGCCTGTTTACATTGGATTTTTAATGAAACGCGTTCTCATTCATTACTATGTTCCCCGTGTTTACATTATAAAGAAAAAATCCTTTCATAACAATCTTCCCTTCCCTATCTCACACAGTCTACCCTTAAAATCCATGTATCTCTCACTCACACAAAAAAATCTTCATGCTTAATCCGAGAATATTTATTGAAACTGGTGCAATCTACCCTTCTCTTTTTCACACACACTCTACTCGTCTCACTGGTTGCACCATTCACTAAAAATCCAATGTAAACAGGTACTAACGAAAATTCAATGTGCCGCGGCAGACTTGTGTCCCACCCTTAATTTCATTATTATTATTTTCTGAACGCTGCCAACTGATATTCCAATATCTTTCCAGTAGTGCTGGAAAACTGGTTGATTGTTTGATGTTTTTATGTGAAAAAAATCTAAACAAACGTCAAATCGTGAATTTAAAGTGTTCGGTTCGGTGTTCGGTCGTGTTTTAAAGTTTTAATTAAATTTGTGGTAAAATTTACGCGGTCTTAATGCCAAAGGCATATTTATTATATATCGTTTTATTGCACAGAAGTGCAAAATAGAAAAATTTACAACAATAACTAAAAAACAACAAAAGAAAGTTGCATAATAAGTGCGAGTATTTTGTTCACTCCGTCTCGCTCTGGCTCTCGCTCGCACCTATTGTGCAATTTTGTTTTATTGTTTATTAGTTATTTTGGTGCAATTAATTAATAAATTTTTGCATTGTGCACTTCTGTGCGCAAAAACCTTTCAAACGGTATATAATTAGTATGCTTTCGACTTTTG
This sequence comes from Epistrophella euchroma, assembly GCA_947049315.1. Lineage (NCBI taxonomy): Eukaryota > Metazoa > Arthropoda > Insecta > Diptera > Syrphidae > Epistrophella > Epistrophella euchroma. Next base: position 147,576,436 of record OX346245.1, read on the forward strand.
TAGACCGCGTAAATTGTACCACAAATATCGTGTTTGCCGTTTTATAATATGATTAAAAAAATTTTAAATTATAAAAAAACTCATATATTTATTTATGTTTTTGTTTGTGTTAATAGTGTGTTTATAAAATGTGTGTGTGTTTTTTTTTTTTTTTTTTAATTACATAATTATTATATATATATTATTTAACAAATTTTAATTAAAAAACAAACAAAATAAAATATTAAATTATTTAAAACTAAAATTATATTTAAATTATAAGAAAACTCATATTTTAATTTATGTTTTTGTTTGTGTTAATAGTGTGTTTATTAAATGTGTGTGTTTTTTTTTTTTTTTTTTGTAATTACATAATTATTATTTATATATTATTTAACAAATTTTATTTAATTTAACAAATTTTAATTAAAAAACCAACAAAATAAAATATTAAATTATCTTAAACTAAAACCCATCGTAATCTCGAAGTAATATTTCCATCAACGAAACCCGGCGATTAATCGTGTTAATCTGGGATCTAAATACCGCAAATTGGGTATTCATTCGGAGATTTATTCTATTCTCCAATTGATCCAACCGCCAGAATATAAGCGATAAATCATTTTCATTAAGCCGATTTCGTCTGGTTTGTCTCGGGATCCTGATGGGTATTCTCGATGGATATTCTCTTGGCTGTCTGGGAGGTCTTGACTCTCTGGGGATCCTTATGGGAATTCTTGAAGCCATTTTCTATTTTATATGTAAAAATTAAAACAATAATAAAAAAAAAAAATACTTTACATAATTTAAATCAAAATTATTTTCACAATCAATCAAAACTATTTTGAAAACTAATCAAAATAATTTTGAAAGTAAATTAATCTCAATTATTTAAAAAAATATTTTATTGAATGTCATTTTAACTCACTTTTTTATTTCTTCTTTTCTTATTTTCCTTAGTTCTTCTTTTCTTTCCTATTCTCCTTTTCTTTACTTCTTCTTTTTTTCTTTTCTTCTTTTTTTTTTTTCTTTCTTCTCAATTTTCTTTCTTCTTTTCTCTACAAAATAAAATATATTAATATTTTATTTAATTTAATTTTATTTTATTTTATTTACCTTATTATTTTTCTTCCTCACCCTTCCAATTTTTTCAATGTAATGAATTATTTCCGAATTTTCATCGACTTATATAGAAAAATAAAATTTCCCAGGCTCCTACCATGATATTAGAAAAACCAAAAAAACAGTGAAATATCTGATTGGCATTCTATGTTATATTTTTACCTCATGAATGAAAACGAATCATTTGTTGATAACTCAGGCATAGCACTTCCATGAGGGAAACAAAATAAAGATCTGGATGGTGTTCAAGACGACCACCATAGCCACCAAGAAAAAGTGCAACATATCCAGAACTCAACACTCCAGTGCATTTTTTGTATAAGAACATTGGTTTTGGCGATTGTGAGCCACCCAAGAACCGTAGGGTACCAATATGACCACCAAAATGAAGGTGTTGAAGATGGCCACCAGGTCCACCAAGAAAAAGTGCAACATATCCAAAACTCAACACTCCAGTGCATTTTTTGTATAAGAACATTGGTTTTGACGATTGTGAGCCACCCAAGAACCGTACGGTATCAATATGACCACCAAAATGAAGGTGTTGAAGATGGCCACCAGATCCACCAAGAAAAAGTGCAACATATCCAAAACTCAACACTCCAGTGCATTTTTTGTATAAGAACATTGATTTTGACGATTGTGAGCCATCCAAGAATCGTAGGATACCAATATGACCACCAAAATGAAGGTGTAGAAGATGGCCACCAGGTCCCCCAAGAAAAAGTGCAACATATCCAAAACTCAACACTCCAGTGCATTTTTTGTATAAGAACATTGGTTTTGACGATTGTGAGCCACCCAAGAACCGTACGGTATCAATATGACCACCAAAATGAAGGTGTTGAAGATGGCCACCAGGTCCACCAAGAAAAAGTGCAACATATCCAAAACTCAACACTCCAGTGCATTTTTTGTATAAGAACATTGGTTTTGGCGATTGTGAGCCACCCAAGAACCGTAGGGTACCAATATGACCACCAAAATGAAGGTGTTGAAGATGGCCACCAGATCCCCCAAGAAAAAGTGCAACATATCCAAAACTCAACACTCCAGTGCATTTTTTGTATAAGAACATTGGTTTTGACGATTGTGAGCCACCCAAGAACCGTACGGTATCAATATGACCACCAAAATGAAGGTGTTGAAGATGGCCACCAGATCCACCAAGAAAAAGTGCAACATATCCAAAACTCAACACTCCAGTGCATTTTTTGTATAAGAACATTGGTTTTGGCGATTGTGAGCCACCCAAGAACCGTAGGGTACCAATATGACCACCAAAATGAAGGTGTTGAAGATGGCCACCAGATCCACCAAGAAAAAGTGCAACATATCCAAAACTCAACACTCCAGTGCATTTTTTGTATAAGAACATTGATTTTGACGATTGTGAGCCATCCAAGAATCGTAGGATACCAATATGACCACCAAAATGAAGGTGTTGAAGATGGCCACCAGGTCCACCAAGAAAAAGTGCAACATATCCAAAACTCAACACTCCAGTGCATTTTTTGTATAAGAACATTGGTTTTGACGATTGTGAGCCACCCAAGAACCGTACGGTATCAATATGACCACCAAAATGAAGGTGTTGAAGATGGCCACCAGATCCACCAAGAAAAAGTGCAACATATCCAAAACTCAACACTCCAGTGCATTTTTTGTATAAGAACATTGGTTTTGGCGATTGTGAGCCACCCAAGAACCGTAGGGTACCAATATGACCACCAAAATGAAGGTGTTGAAGATGGCCACCAGGTCCACCAAGAAAAAGTGCAACATATCCAAAACTCAACACTCCAGTGCATTTTTTGTATAAGAACATTGGTTTTACGATTGTGAGCCACCCAAGAACCGTAGGGTACCAGTAAGACCACCAAAATGAAGGTGTTGAAGATGGCCACCAGATCCACCAAGAAAAAGTGCAACATATCCAAAACTCAACACTCCAGTGCATTTTTTGTATAAGAACATTGATTTTGACGATTGTGAGCCATCCAAGAATCGTAGGATACCAATATGACCACCAAAATGAAGGTGTAGAAGATGGCCACCAGGTCCCCCAAGAAAAAGTGCAACATATCCAAAACTCAACACTCCAGTGCATTTTTTGTATAAGAACATTGGTTTTGGCGATTGTGAGCCACCCAAGAACCGTAGGGTACCAGTAAGACCACCAAAATGAAGGTGTTGAAGATGGCCACCAGGTCCACCAAGAAAAAGTGCAACATATCCAAAACTCAACACTCCAGTGTATTTTTTGTATAAGAACATTGGTTTTGGCGATTGTGAGCCACCCAAGAACCGTAGGGTACCAATATGACCACCAAAATGAAGGTGTTGAAGATGGCCACCAGATCCACCAAGAAAAAGTGCAACATATCCAAAACTCAACACTCCAGTGCATTTTTTGTATAAGAACATTGGTTTTGACGATTGTGAGCCACCCAAGAACCGTAGGGTACCAATATGACCACCAAAATGAAGGTGTTGAAGATGGCCACCAGATCCCCCAAGAAAAAGTGCAACATATCCAAAACTCAACACTCCAGTGCATTTTTTGTATAAGAACATTGGTTTTGACGATTGTGAGCCACCCAAGAACCGTACGGTATCAATATGACCACCAAAATGAAGGTGTTGAAGATGGCCACCAGGTCCACCAAGAAAAAGTGCAACATATCCAAAACTCAACACTCCAGTGCATTTTTTGTATAAGAACATTGGTTTTGGCGATTGTGAGCCACCCAAGAACCGTAGGATACCAATATGACCACCAGAATGAAGGTGTTGAAGATGGCCACCAGGTCCACCAAGAAAAAGTGCAACATATCCAAAACTCAACACTCCAGTGCATTTTTTGTATAAGAACATTGGTTTTGACGATTGTGAGCCACCCAAGAACCGTAGGGTACCAATATGACCACCAAAATGAAGGTGTTGAAGATGGCCACCAGGTCCACCAAGAAAAAGTGCAACATATCCAAAACTCAACACTCCAGTGCATTTTTTGTATAAAAACATTGGTTTTGGCGATTGTGAGCCACCCAAGAACCGTAGGGTACCAATATGACCACCAAAATGAAGGTGTTGAAGATGGCCACCAGATCCACCAAGAAAAAGTGCAACATATCCAAAACTCAACACTCCAGTGCATTTTTTGTATAAGAACATTGGTTTTGACGATTGTGAGCCACCCAAGAACCGTAGGGTACCAATATGACCACCAAAATGAAGGTGTTGAAGATGGCCACCAGATCCCCCAAGAAAAAGTGCAACATATCCAAAACTCAACACTCCAGTGCATTTTTTGTATAAGATTATTGGTTTTGACGATTGTGAGCCACCCAAGAACCGTACGGTATCAATATGACCACCAAAATGAAGGTGTTGAAGATGGCCACCAGATCCACCAAGAAAAAGTGCAACATATCCAAAACTCAACACTCCAGTGCATTTTTTGTATAAGAACATTGGTTTTGGCGATTGTGAGCCACCCAAGAACCGTAGGATACCAATATGACCACCAGAATGAAGGTGTTGAAGATGGCCACCAGGTCCACCAAGAAAAAGTGCAACATATCCAAAACTCAACACTCCAGTGCATTTTTTGTATAAGAACATTGGTTTTGACGATTGTGAGCCATCCAAGAACCGTTGGATACCAATATGACCACCAAAATGAAGGTGTTGAAGATGGCCACCAGGTCCACCAAGAAAAAGTGCAACATATCCAAAACTCAACACTCCAGTGCATTTTTTGTATAAGAACATTGGTTTTGACGATTGTGAGCCACCCAAGAACCGTAGGGTACCAATATGACCACCAAAATGAAGGTGTTGAAGATGGCCACCAGGTCCACCAAGAAAAAGTGCAACATATCCAAAACTCAACACTCCAGTGCATTTTTTGTATAAGAACATTGGTTTTGGCGATTGTGAGCCACCCAAGAACCGTAGGGTACCAATATGACCACCAAAATGAAGGTGTTGAAGATGGCCACCAGATCCACCAAGAAAAAGTGCAACATATCCAAAACTCAACACTCCAGTGCATTTTTTGTATAAGAACATTGGTTTTGACGATTGTGAGCCACCCAAGAACCGTAGGGTACCAATATGACCACCAAAATGAAGGTGTTGAAGATGGCCACCAGGTCCACCAAGAAAAAGTGCAACATATCCAAAACTCAACACTCCAGTGCATTTTTTGTATAAGAACATTGGTTTTGACGATTGTGAGCCACCCAAGAACCGTACGGTATCAATATGACCACCAAAATGAAGGTGTTGAAGATGGCCACCAGATCCACCAAGAAAAAGTGCAACATATCCAAAACTCAACACTCCAGTGCATTTTTTGTATAAGAACATTGGTTTTGGCGATTGTGAGCCACCCAAGAACCGTAGGGTACCAATATGACCACCAAAATGAAGGTGTTGAAGATGGCCACCAGATCCCCCAAGAAAAAGTGCAACATATCCAAAACTCAACACTCCAGTGCATTTTTTGTATAAGAACATTGGTTTTGACGATTGTGAGCCACCCAAGAACCGTACGGTATCAATATGACCACCAAAATGAAGGTGTTGAAGATGGCCACCAGATCCACCAAGAAAAAGTGCAACATATCCAAAACTCAACACTCCAGTGCATTTTTTGTATAAGAACATTGGTTTTGGCGATTGTGAGCCACCCAAGAACCGTAGGGTACCAATATGACCACCAAAATGAAGGTGTTGAAGATGGCCACCAGATCCCCCAAGAAAAAGTGCAACATATCCAAAACTCAACACTCCAGTGCATTTTTTGTATAAGAACATTGGTTTTGACGATTGTGAGCCACCCAAGAACCGTACGGTATCAATATGACCACCAAAATGAAGGTGTTGAAGATGGCCACCAGATCCACCAAGAAAAAGTGCAACATATCCAAAACTCAACACTCCAGTGCATTTTTTGTATAAGAACATTGGTTTTGGCGATTGTGAGCCACCCAAGAACCGTAGGGTACCAATATGACCACCAAAATGAAGGTGTTGAAGATGGCCACCAGATCCACCAAGAAAAAGTGCAACATATCCAAAACTCAACACTCCAGTGCATTTTTTGTATAAGAACATTGGTTTTGGCGATTGTGAGCCACCCAAGAACCGTAGGATACCAATATGACCACCAGAATGAAGGTGTTGAAGATGGCCACCAGGTCCACCAAGAAAAAGTGCAACATATCCAAAACTCAACACTCCAGTGCATTTTTTGTATAAGAACATTGGTTTTGACGATTGTGAGCCACCCAAGAACCGTACGGTGTCAATATGACCACCAAAATGAAGGTGTTGAAGATGGCCACCAGGTCCACCAAGAAAAAGTGCAACATATCCAAAACTCAAGACTCCAGTGCATTTTTTGTATAAGAACATTGGTTTTGACGATTGTGAGCCATCCAAGAACCGTTGGATACCAATATGACCACCAAAATGAAGGTGTTGAAGATAACCACCAGGTCCACCAAGAAAAAGTGCAACATATCCAAAACTCAACACTCCAGTGCATTTTTTGTATAAGAAAATTGGTTTTGACAATTGTGGGCCACCCATGAACCCTAGGGTAACAATATGACCACCAAAATGAAAGTCTTGAAGATGACCACCTGATACATAAGGAGAAAGTGCAACATGTCCAAAACTGTGCACTCCAGTGCATTTTAAAATAAGAAAATTGGTTTTGACAATTGTGGGCCACCCATGAACCCTAGGGTACCAATATGACCACCAAAATGAAGGTGTTTAAGATGGCCTTCTGATCCATAAGGAGAAAGTGCAGCATGTCCAAAACTATGCGCTCCAGTGCATTTTTAAATAAGAAAATTGGTTTTGACAATTGTGGGCCACCCATGAACCCTAGGGTACCAATATGACCACCAAAGTGAAGGCCTTGAAGATGACCACATGACCCATAAGGAAAAAGTGCAACATGTCCAAACCTGTGCACTCCAGTGCATTTTTAAATAAGAAAATTGGTTTTGACAATTGTGGGCCACCCATGAACCTTAGGGTACTAATATGACCACCAAAATGAAGGCCTTGTGGTGTACCAGATGATCCATAAGGAGAAAGTGCAACATGTCCAAAACCGTGCACTCCAGTGCATTTTTTGTATAAGAAAATTTGTTTTGACAATTGTGGGCCACCCATGAACCCTAGGGTACTAATATGACCACAGGAATGAAGACCTTGAAGATGACCTTCTGATCCATAAGAAAGTGCAGCATGTCCAAAACTGTGCACACCAGTGCAGTTTTAAATAAGAAAATTGGTTTTGACAACAGTTGGCCACCCATGAACCCTAGGGTACCAATATGACCACAAGAATGAAAGTGTTTCCTGCTGAATCGGAATACCTGAGATAAGATCTGTCATTCAACTTCTATATTGGTCGAGTTTTCTGTGCTAAGCGCGAACCATAGATCCTGCGTTTAATGTGATTTGTTCATGCTGTGAATTCATCTACCTTTGGCTACAAAATAATGCTGGTCAATTACACTTTGCTTCCTCTAAGACTTCTTTTTCCAATCAAGGAAATTTTGAAACGAGATCTTGTTTTCGAAATTCTTCAACAAATGCTTTTTGTCTTAGAAAACTAAACTTAAAAATCAACAATTCTCTACATTCTAACCTTTTTTACGGAAACTTTTTCCTCCGCTTCATGAATACTGAAGTGCTCAGAAATATGGAATTCATGTTAATTAATCATTAACCACTCATTTCAACAACTTGCGCGACAATATGAAGCCATGTTTATACTCATTCCATAAAAAGGATTTGTACATTAAACAAAACTTAATATAAAGTCCCCCAATCCCGATGGCACGATAACGACAATGACGACGGACGTTTGGTAGACTCCCGAAATTTCAGAGCATTCCATATTCCATTGTCTATTTCCTTGCTCTAGCTTTTATCCTTAATATTTTTATTTTTTTTGTCTCCTATTTCGTTCTCCTTTTTTTTCCTGTGGTTAAATTCAAAAAAAGTGTCGAAAGCACGCATGTATTATTAAAACATTTTCAGCTTAAAACGACAATATCCAAAGGAAGGCTTTTGCTATGTAGCTACTTGGAATGAAGAAGAACAGAAGGCGGCTGCTTCTGACTCTAGCTCGCTCGCTCGACGAATGTATGCTAGCTATGCACAAAATATCGCACTGGGGGATTGTGTTTGACTTTGCAATATTTTGCACATTTATAACAATTAAGAACACTCAGAGCTCGCGAACTGAAACCTGAGACTGATATACCTGGGAAGTGTATAAATATGTTGTACATGCACTTACCTCTTCTATAGGTAGTCAAGTCGCATATATTGCCTGGAGAGAGCCAGAGATAGATGTGTTCTGTTTCTGTGTGCCAGAACACCATTCTTTGCTTTGTTAAAGACCCAAACGATATTTGGCCTTTCGAAAAAGTTTAATGAGCAGAACACAGAATATTTGTCTGCCTCTTTGGAAAAAAGGCTTCGAGCCCGTTCGTTTTTTCCATACTCTCCTAACCACTTGCGCCGCTCCAAGTTGATTTTTGGTATTTATTTTTGAAGGCATGAAATATTCATTGAACAAACACAATGATGTTGAACAGTTTGCTTTTTTTTTGGTTCCAATAAAACATACATACAGCACCCTAACTTTATAATTTTTCTTTTACACACGAAGATAGGTAAAGAGTTGAGGAAAATACTCAAAGAAACTTTTAATTAAGTGTCCCAAAAGGACGTTAGATCCCGAAAGAGTTGAAAGGGTCATCGAGCCAAACACTTGCAATAATTGTTGAAGGTTTTTTTTTTTAACAACTTCTTCGTTTCTTCCAAAACATAGTTTACTTCTCCTTCATGCAATAGCGTGTCAAGATTATTAACATTTAACTTTTTTTTTTTAATTTTAATGCAATTTGTTTATATTTTGCAATCATTTTGTTCTTTTAAGTCGAAAGTTTGCCTTTTCGGTTTTCGACATTATTTAGCTCACGAAGATCTTAAGAAAATATTACCACTTTCACAAGCACTATCGATTTATTAGCATTATAACCGGTCTCCTGTCATCGCAGTTAATTTACATCAGGGGTTGGAAACCTTTTGTTAGCGGATGCAGTGAACGACTTTTTTTTTATTGTTTTGTGGTAAGGATTGATGTGAGTATAAAAACGAAACTTTGTGGTAAGGATTGATGTGAGTATAAAAACGAGACTTTGGGGTAGAATGTCAAAAACATCTGATTAGTAAATCCCGAGTTAACAAATTAGTGAGTTAAATGAGTTAATTTAACTTTAATCTCGCAATGAACCTAGGCCTTAGTGTTTTCACTATTAGTCCTTGAAAAATGTACAAAAGAGGTCAATCTGCGGAATAAATCCAAGTGCATATTTTTAAACGTAAATAAATATCTTTGTTTTGACATACGAAATACTGGACAAGGTTAAATGTCGAAAATATTGCGAACAATTAATATTTTTGAAATTTAATCTTAAGATTTATAAATTAATGGTCTTATTAATTAATTTTTTGCTGTTTAAACTATGTCTTAGTATTTCAAAACAGTCGGAAATATGCTTTATTTAATACAAAAAGCTTTAGACAATAGATTACGTTGTCTAAATCAAGATAAAACGAAAAATCACTTTAGCAAATCTAGTATCTATTTCGTATGTCAAATTGTAGGTACATTTCTGAAATTTAACATTTTTGAAGTAGCAACATCTTGTAAATGGTTACTCGTTTGGAAAAAAGTGTCATAATATTTTGAATTACAAACTAGCTAGCACGTCGAACTTCGTTCCACCTATAATTCATTAAATTCTTAATGTTCCTTTCGAAAGTCGAGGAAGCTCCAATTGTTGTCATGACTTTCCGATTTTTCCGGCCTAATTTTTCGATTTTTATGCCGGTAGTGTGTTTATCTGGTTCAATACAAATCCAACAAAAAAACCGTAAACGAATCGGATGATGATGTTTAGCCGAGATAAGCGCGTACGAACACAAAAAGGGAGGTATTAAAGTCCATAAAATTGAGTGTAAATTATTTTTCAAGAACTTCGCCATTAAAGAGTTAAAACCAAAAAACTATTAGTTTTTACTTTTGAACAATTTAATGATTTCGTGTAGTCACATAATTTGCAAACGTTGTATTAAAATGATTTTGAAAACCCACACCTTTTAGAAGTTTTATGCGAAACCGAAATTTTCGTCATTTAACGTTTTTTTGAAACAGTTATATCTTCTAAACGGTAAGTCTGATGAAGAAAAATGTCAAAACTTATTATGTAAAAAATCTTATGATCTAAAAGTTTTGCATGAAATACTTTTTTGTAGCGTTTACCGTTAAAAAGTTTTATATGAAAAACTGATGTTTTCGACTATCTTTACGGCCATATTATTCACTCAATACATCCAGATTAAAACTTAAATCTGGATGTAAATCATACAAATTTAATGTAAATTCATCTGGATTTAAGTTTAAATCTGGATGTATCAAGTGAATAATATGGCGATTAGTAACTTTTTATGTAAACTAGTTTCGACATATAACATTTAGGCAGTATGTATTTTTTATGCTAATGTCGAAATGTCGAAAAAAATCGATTTGTTTAGAAAGAAATCGACTTTTCTGGAGAAATCCCTTGTATTAAAAGAAAAAATTCATTTATGTTTAGAAAAAAAAATCGATTTTTTTTGGTAAAAGGAATTCGACATAAAATAAAAATTATTGCGTGTATAAAAATCTTAACTTGAATTTATTCTGTAGTAAAGGTGTACATTTTGTCTGGGCTATACGTTTTACTAATGTCGAATTCCTTTTAAGAAAAAAATCGATTTGTTCAGAAGAAAAAATCGACTTTTCTGGACAAATCCCTTGTATTAAAAGAAAAAATTCGATTCTGTTTAGAAAAAAAATCGAATATTTTTGGTAAAAGGAATTCGACATAAGAAATCATATTCGATTTTTATAATTTTCAATTTTTTCAATTTTACTTCAGTTAGCGTCGTTTTTTAAATTGTCAATTAAAAAATTGTGTTTTGTTTCTTAAAGCTGTGTCAAATGTTTTCAAATGTTTCAGAAATACATATGTACATATTTCTTTTTCGACGGTCATTGTTTAAATTGAAAACAGTTCTGAATTTCAAATGAAAACCTTTACAATGTTTCTATTTTTTTTGTCAAAGTTTGTGGTCATTGTTCTCAAATGAAAGTCAAAAAAAATTTACCAGAAAAATAATAATTTAATAAAATTAAAGAAAACGAAAACAGAATCTGCAAAATGAAAATTCGAAGAAAACAATTTTAAACAAAATCCCACGTTTAAGCTATGTATAAGACGATGTTATTATTGTACGTCTCGTGAATTATCTCTCATTTTAATAATTTATTTTTTTTCCAATTTTGTCTCTCTTTTTCTTCTCCAAAAAATTACACTAATGAAAAAATAGTGTAATAGGTAATAGATGTTTTCTCAATTTCCTCACATTACATATATTTAAACCGATTTTTTTCGATTTTGTTAGCCGCAAAAAATATGTAGTCCACAGAATTTAAATTGAGGCAAAAAACTTTTCAGAATTTTAAGCTGAATTTTTTTTTATCTGCAAAATGTTTTCTCCGATCAAATAAAATCGTAATATTTTTATCAGTTCTGTCTTGAAAAGTTGAAAATACGCCCATGGAACAACAAAACGCAAAGTCCAGCGTGTTACAAAGTTTTAAGGGCAGCAAAACAGGCATTTGGATTTTAGCGCCTCATATGCATGTTTGCAGGTATGTGGAATATTCGTAAATTATTTCCTCTTCTTCACCAAAATTATCTTACTGCCATCGACGTGCTTTAGAACTATTTTTAAGGCAAAACTTATGATTTAAAATTTGAAGTTTTTCAAACATAAAAATATTTTGACATCTAAATTAAATTGTTTGAATATTTTGACATTTAAATCATAACAAATATGTTCGAATATAAACGAAACAAAAATAATACTGGAAAGCCCTACAGTACGATAGTTTTGACTTAAAACGGGTACCGGTTGCAACAAACAGAACATGTTAAGGAAAGGCACGCTCATATGCCCGAAATAAACATGACATTAATTTAACAAAAATAATTGAATATGAGTTCTTCCAAACTGCACACTCGTGAGTCAAATAGAAACTGTGGGATATTTAAATAACTGGGCAAGTAAGCCTTCTAAAGGTTAAAGAAAAAGACCAATCTTCCAAATGTTCTCCTCCATGCACATTGAATTATTATTTGCTGAAAACATTTAGAATTAAAGTAACTTCCCATTCTATTTCTGATGTCCTTCATATCATAACTTCCATTATTCATAATTAATTTTCAATTTCACCGATTGGCAACGCCTGATTTACCCGTAATAAATATAAAATTGTTAAAAAAAAGGTTTATTTGTTGTTATTAATTTTATGTTCATCCTATTTTAAACTTTTCTCCCCTTTTGTTCACATGATGATAAATTTGCCAAATAAAAACTTACGACAACGAAACATCAATTGCAATAAACTTAAAAGCCCCCCCAGAAACCCCAAGCTCTTCGACACATTTTATAGAGAAGAGCAAACGTATTCAAAAGAAGAACGAGCTTCGAGGTTAATAATATAACAAAGTGCAGGGTTATCCAACAACAACAGCTTCTACAGAAAAAAAAAATCATTTTTATTAAAAATGTTTTCAAACTATAAACATTACCATCATCAATTACACAAGAGTCGAGCTAAAAGAGCTAAACACGATGACTATATTATATCCGTGCATAACCATTTGTACATTGATATACTCATATAGGTACATAGTGCAAATCCCTGGCGAGCAACTTGGGCCAATTTTAACTCACAAAGAGGTTTTAACTTTTTTTTTTTTTGAATCTCGGTTTCCCCCAATGTATTGAGGGTTTCGTTCTCATTCCCATGGATGGCCGGCAGGCCCCCTTAGTGGTCCTCCATTTCTGTGCAAACTCTCATGACCATGACGCTCGGTATTGAGTTGCGACAATAAAATTGAAATGAATTATTATCGAATGTTTGTGGGATTTATTCGACTTGGAGTGAAGTTTGGTCATTTGTCGGTCGCCAAGTTCTAAATTTACTTTTATAATAGACTTCTGGCAATAAGGCATGGTTCTGCCCATTTCTATGGCTATTTTGGCAGAGGAAGATACAATATGGGTAATAAAAAAAATATATAAGTACCTCTACCCTCCCAACCGGGCTACATTTTAATAAGGATCCACCTATGGAGGACATTTATGTAAGGCAATAATTTGTAGTACCCAACCGGGCTCATTGTCTCACTTTTCGGGGATTTAAATTGCAAAAAATAAAAGAACACTGATATTGTAGCGCCACTTGGTGCTCCTACTATGTGAGTATGTTGGAATCTGACTATCGTTCCTTCAGAACCCAGCATTAACGATGACGACGCTGGCTGCCACACCGCCCGCCACGCCACAGCCGTCGACAAAAGAAGGTGAATATGTATATTTTTTCACGACATTACAAGGAGTGAAAGAGTCGTGCTCTTTAGCGGGAAGTTTTTTTTGTGTTTCTTAGTTTTTTGAACATCCTCGCATGGAGGACAGCTTTACGAAGTGTTTAATGAGAAGTAATGGCAGGGAACATATGCACGGCACATGTACCAAGTAGGAACGCTGGTAGGTACTTCTTTTAATAATTTTTTTTCTGGTTCTGTTTCAAGCTGTTTCGCCAGGATTTAAATTGTTGGATGGAGTGCTTGACTTTTATTGTGGAATACTCATGTAATTGACAGAAATATTTCAACAGGAATAATAAGTTTAAGTTGAATCCTTTTGATGAGGTTAATTTGCAAGGAATTTCACTTGCATAAATGAAGTAGTTTATGTGTTCCGATTAGAGAGAGATTAAAGTGATGAGATTTATGGTTTATCTACTTTTTTGATAGAAAATCATGAGCTTTTTTGTTGGAATTCATTTTGAAATTCTCGCAAGTTAGTTAGCCAGTTGAGGTTTTTTAGGATCTCTATGATCTCAGAGAAAGAGATCTCAGGAATCTCAGAAATCTGAAAGTAATACCTCAGTGATATTCCTCTCCTTCACTCTCAATAAGCTGACACTGGTATTGTTTTGGATCCAATTGATCAATAATTTTTTTTGTTGAAGCTTATCAATTTGTAAAAAAAAGAGTTGGATATTGGTATTGAATTCTAGCGGAGAAGTTTTTTTTTTTGAGGTTTCTCCTTTGCTCAGTAGAACTGATGCTATTCCAATCTGCCGCCCCTCCCCTCTCCAGAATTTTGTTGCACATTTTTGACATAAAAAATTAATCAAAGAAAATATGACACAGCAGTTTCACCTATACATTGTTCGAAAACTTTTGTAGTAAAATTTGTTAAAGATTCAGTACAATAAAAAAAAAAAGTGCGTATACGCCCGAGTGTACCACATTTGAATAAATGTGATCTCTTTGTGCAGCTTCTTGTATACTAATGTATTTTTTAGTTAAGATTACTCACATATATGTTTTTTTTTTAATTTTGCACAATACTTGATGAATGCCAGTCTTTTAGAAGTCGAATTATTTTACCAGAAATTTTTTTTTTTTTAATTTTGTATTTAAAGATTTTATTTATTCCCATCTTTTTTGTATTCTTATTCTTAAATGTTACACTTTATTTAACAATAAAAGAAAAGATTTCTGGCTTTAAAAAGAAAAAGAAATATAACATGGCATTTTAGAAAACTGTCCCTCCAAGCTAAACCAGGGGGGTACGATTTTTGTTGTCTCAATCCAACTTATACGCTCTAGCTCTTTGTCACACATTATGCGAATCACCCTGTAAATAAAAAATAAAGGATTTTCCACTGATTAAAAATACTAAAGTCCTACACGTTTTTAAACCTTAATTGAACAAATTACTGATCTTTTAGGTGGCATAATTTCTTTGCGAGTATCCCATTTACATATGAGGTAGGACCTCATACATAAATAATATTTTTTGGTAAATTTGAGTTAACTAATTTTATTTTAAAATTCATACAATCATCTAGGAATTAGCTAACGGCCATATAATTGACTTTCTTCAAAGCCAGTTTTACTGGAAAACTAGCTCTCTAGAGGTTTTGAGTTTTTCCAATTTTTCCAAAAACAATTATTGATTTAAATTAAATGTAAAAATATGTCTAAACATTTTGATTTAGATGTCAAAGGAATATAAGCTTGTGAAAAACTTAAAACTCGAAACCCCTATAAAACTAGTTTTTCCGTTAAACTAGCTTTGCAGAAAGTCAATAATATAGCCGTAATAGTTTTTTGATTTGATTTATTAGCAAAACGAAACTACCAGCCAATTCAATAAATAAGACTGTTTTCTCCCCCATCATTATAACCTTTAAAAATATTATTCAATTTCATCGAAATGCAATCCATTTAAGTGCCCCTAACAAAAATTCATTCAACAGACCAAAATATATTTTAAAAACAATTAAAATAAAATAAAAAAAAAAAAAAATCCATCCAAAAATAAATAAATACCTCAAAACATTTAGGAAAAGTATAATTTCATAGGAATGCCGGCCGGTTCCGTCCCCAATATTTTTAACCATAGCTCAACAAAAGTTATGAAAGGTCCTCAAATGACATAAAACGTTACTCGTCTGTCATGCCAAAATGGGTGGCATGCAGAGTTTCTACTATGTTTATACTCGTATACACCATTTAGTTGGAACATATAGGGTTATGATGGTAGACGCGAAGAACGGCAGCTTGTCCATTCGGCACAATAAAAGAGATTAATGAATTTCCACCTGGAATAATTTATTTATGAATAACGACAGAGAGAGGGTCGCCCAAAAAAAAAAAAATAATACAAAAGTCCAAGTCCATTTATATCCAAGACAAGGCTGAGGCTCTAAGACCCTCTATCCTCTCTTTCTCGACTAGGTTGGCTGGCTAGAAAATGAAGGGAGAGAAAGAAGAAAAATGAAATTATCGGACTCATTCAACAAACTGACTTCTTTTTCCGCAAATGATTTCTTTTTGTCCGGTAAATTCTATTTGTTGAAGCAAATCCTAAGAAAAAGAATATCCTTAGGAGAGAGACGATCCAAAAGGATATGCAATTCGGAAGGTAACCTATGCAAAAAAAAACAATAACGACGAATTTTTATTAATATCCTTTCGTTCCTTTCGTTTTGGAGTACTCAAGCACACTATACTTACTCATGCGATATGAATTTTCCCAAGAAGGACACACACATAGAATTACCATTTCCAAGTGGACAGACATCAGGACGACGACTATAAGGACGATACCTTGTTGCCGCCCTAAGGCCTCAAAGACTATATTATACGAGAGAGGCAGAGAATTCTAACGAATTTCTTGTGAAACGTATAATTTGCCTAAATGTGGGTATTTATTATTATTATTCCGTTCTTCTTGTTATTCCATAGTCGTATACCCATATTGCTCCCGGAATTCACAAAAATGGCTTAAGCTAATGTTTGGTTAAAGGATTCGGAGAGGAATTGCAAGTGGTTTTTAAAGGGATTATGTTTTTTTTCAAAGAGTTTCTGCCGTTTTGGATTTAGGGTGTGTCAACTAGTGTAACAGTTGATTTCTTAAACAAAAACAAAATTAAAACAGAATGCAAATCAGAGTTGAAGTCGTCACCTCTGTTTTGTTTTTTTTTCTTTATTTCTATCTTCAGCAGGTGATAAATGACAGTGCTTATGAAAATGGATGAGAAAGAGAAAGCACGTATTTTATTTTAGAGAAAATGTCATCGTTAAAATTCAATTTTTCAAAAATTCGACTCAAACAGCAGAAGGCTTGGAAGTTTATATTTATAAGAAATTTTAAGCAGGGTGTAAGTGATATATCAAAATGTGAAGACGTATTATAATGGTCGACCAAATCGACCATTTTTTTTTGAGTAAAATCTGTTATTGAAATAAAATTTCTCCAAGAAGAAAGAAAGCCACTCAGACTTATCAACAAATTTCCCCGAAAAAATTCATTGGTAAAGTCAAAAATCATTTCCTGTATGCCAATGTATTCTGGACAAAAATTAATGCTTTTTAAATTACGTTGAATGTTAATATTTCATATTTGAGTGCTTCTTATCAAGCTCAAAATATTGTTCGAAATTTAAAAAAATTTAAAATGCATTGTCTAGACATGTACCAAATTTATAAAAGCAAGTCTAAAATGTTGCGGAATTGTTCCAAAGAATAGGAAATATTTTTATAGTAATGCTTTATTATTTTTTTTATTTAAAATAATTTTCAGACCGAATTTGAACATTTTTTTATTGAAATTTGACAGCTTTTGACAGGTAACAGTTTTAAATAAAAATTAGATCAACAATTCAAAGTAATTGAAGATAATAGACTCATTCCTTTACTTTACTTGACTTTACTAAAGCCCAGCTACTGTGAAACCTCTTGGTTTTCTGTGCATTTTGGTACAATTTTTTTTTTTTTTTAATTTGGACTGAAATTCACAGAAATGCACAAAAAATCACAGAGCTTCAAAGTAAAGAAGCTAATATAATATTTTGAAAAATAGTGTATGTAAATTTTTCTGACTTCTGGAGGTAGTTACTTTAAAATAACGTCAGATTGGGTGACCCAGCAGCAGCTTATTATGCCAACCCAATTTTTTTTTTCATTCATTCGAAAGGGAGTTCATCAGAGATCAAGTACCATGTTTCCCACTTCTTGTGAAATTCATCTTCTAGTCGCCATCAAGGATTTGTATTTACATTAAATATCTCGGGTCCTGTACGTCTTCCCAAAAGTGTAGAAAATTAAATGTTCAATTTTTTGTGTTAAGAAAATTTTTCGATTTTGTTAGTACATATGTATTGAAAACGTTACGGTCCAAGAAAGGTAAACCAATTTAAGTTTTTCGAATTTTTTTTTTAAATTAAATACATTAAGGGCCATTTTCTGAAACAAAACTTAAATGTTTAAGTTCAGCATAAAAGCTTATTTGACAGTTTACGCTGAGGAAAAAGTGAAGCATAAGCGTTTAAGTTGAACATAAATATTTAAGTTTCGTTTCAGCAAATGTGCCTAAATAATTTACAATATTTTAAAATATTTTCTTATCAAAATTTGATGGATACAAAATTTCAATGTTGTATTTGAGTTGTGACTATAGAATAATTTAGTATAATAAGAAAAATGTCTTCCTACTCATTTTTTTTGTCGTCGCTCAAACACAAATGCTTACGAAAACAAAGCGAACAAAATCCAATGAAAACGTCACCGATTGCAAAACACAAAAAAAAGACCAAAAATATTTTTATATATTTTTTATATGGGAACACTTTTTAGGAGTAAAAAAGTATAAAGACAAATTAAATGACTGTTAAACTCTTAAAACTTTCTGATATTTTAAAAGTACAAGATGACAACAACATCTTAAGGTGTTTATCTTGTAATAATAATGAAGAGGATACATATAAAAACTTTACTTAAAAAAAAAACATAACATTATAAAAGTCAGATTTTTCTTTCAATATATGTAATTCAGACACATGAACGTGAACAGTTTTCAGACTTTATTTTGACAGATGTTCAAAGTATGAATGATATATGTATTTATTCCCTTTTCGTGCTGTTCATTGATAACAATCAAAATGGCAACAGTGCAACATAGAAATTTGTCTAATTTCTTGGCAGCCCAAGCTATACAATGCCAAAAACTTTTTCTTTTTGTTCAGAAAGAAAACAAATAAAAAGTATTATGTCCAAAATTAGCCAACAGCAAGTCTTGAAAGTATCTCTTTTTCTTGTTTTTGAAGTTTTTTTTTGTTTGGTTTTGTTTATGGTTCCTTTTATTGTGCACCGGAAAAAATAAAGAAACACATTTTAGGATATCCTCGAACGTAAAACCTTTGTGTTGTCGTTAAAAACACACACCATGTACAGAACATAGAGTAATGTTTTTCTCATGTTTTTTTTTTTTTTGAAAATGTTAGATAGCGGAAAATTATTACAGAAATTGTAGCCCGTATATTTGCAGTTTAGCGAGGTATAGTTTGGCACAAATCACTAAACCGGATTTGAGATTCGGGAACCTGGCTATTAGTGTCGCTTTGTAAAGGTGCCAATGCCACAGAGTTAAGAGTAATTAATCTCGAAGCAATTTCACGCTGAGTGCGTAAATTTGTTACAACTTTGTTCTGGTTGTGTTTTCTTTGGCAGCTTGGTTGGTAGTTTTTCGAAAGAAAAAAAAAAAAAAAAAAAAAAAAAAAAAAAAAAAAAAAAACTGAAACTATGCCGGGGAAAAATGATGTTCAAGGGATTTAAAAATATATACTTATTTTTTTTTTTTTTAATTTAATAACTTTGTATAGAGTTTTATTAATTGATTGTCTATCAACACCGAGCCTTATCTTATAATATACTTATTTCTCAATTGACTTTCTTCGTCATAGAATTTTTATGAGCTTTAAAGTGGATTTAAAAATTCTAGATAATTGTCACTCATATTTCATCGTTTAAGTTTTAAAATAATAATTTAATACTTTTAGGGCCACTTGCACGAACGTTTTCTGACAGTACTATAACATCTTATATATAAATAATTTCTGACTTATTTAAATCAAATCCTCTCCTCGTCCTCTGAATATAGCCCTCACATAAGAATTTTAGAATTTCTTAAAAGAAATCAAGACAACACGTTTAAATTTGTTTATTTTCATTGTGCTTTGTGGTCGATGTGTTGAAGATTTTGAAAAAAAAAAAAATATTTTTATCTACTAGTTAGTTATTTTCCTTTGAAATAAAAAACGAGAAGATTATTTATTTATCTATCTATAAGCAAGGATAATTAATCTCAATTAAATTTATCGGTTTTGTTTGTGCAACTGGCCCTAATTGGTCTTGTTGTTCAATTAGCTTTGAATTTTGAAGTAGAGTTCTGAATAGTTACTTAACACTACATATTGTATGTACATATTGGCAAGAGGTATAATAGGTCCACAAGAAAAAAAATCACGATTGCATTTGGACTATCCTGAATTTTTTTTTATTTACTTTAAAACTGTGATCTTCTGTGCATTTTTATGTTAAAAAACCAACTTTGAACTGGTTAAAAAAATTTAGTTTTGTCAAAAACTGTATTGATAAATCAGAGTGAAAGTCAATTGAACGAACTGAATGATTAAACCTTTAGCTTCCTAAATGATTACCTTCCCTTACAGGATTAATATGTTGCGATTATTTTAATAATTTCATAAATTTTTTTTTTTAGATGGTGAACCCATCAAACTCCCGGACAATCTTGAGAGTTTGCCACGTGCTGATAGTTTCCCATCTCAACGACATCGTTGGAACACAAATGAGGTGAGTTCAAATTAATTAACCAAGCTAATTTCTCATATAGTTTTTTGAAATTTCAGCTTTAAAAGGAAGAAAAAAATAAAAACTAGAGATCATAAAAAACTTTCAATTGAATTTCAGTCTTAAAGCTTAACTGCATTCAAAACTTTTTGCAAAATGTACAAAAGTAAAAAACTAAAACATGCGGTAAAAATGTCTATGTGCAAAAAAGGGTACGAACATTGTGTTCGATATGTCATTTCAGGTAAATTTCAGAAACCAAATACAATTTTTTCGCACACAGGCATCTCTAGGCATACTATATTGTTTATCACTTTTTCACTTTTGTCCTACTTTTTGCAAAAAGTCCTTAAGGTAGTTAAGCCTTTAAAATCAGATCTTTAAAAAAAAAAAGAAGGTGCATTTTTGATAAAAATGAAAAAAAAAAAAAAAAATAAATAATCACGAAGAAAACATCGATAAAGGGTTAAAGAGCTTTAAACTTTTGTTTTTAAATATCTTAAAAGTTTCACATGCAAAAAATCTTAATAAATTACTTTATGAATTTTAACTACACAACAATCATCTCTATTATTTTTACTAACATTACTTAAAAGTTTTTCATTTGTGGTTTATCCTCTTATCCTTTTTGGACTTCTTCAAACAAACTTGTCTTCAATGAGATATCCCAAAAAAAAATTAAAGAATTAGATAAAACGTAAGATTCGTCACGTTGAAAAAACAGCTTCGCCGAAAAAGTTTTTTTTTTTACGTAATTTTTATATAATTCGAATTAAAGGTTCGGAGTTGAAGCAATAAGTAGTAGTAAATAGAGAAAAGTGTTTGCCCCGCCATTCGTAAATACTAAACTAACAAAAAAATTATATAACAGGTAAAATCAAAATTAGGAGTTACTATGTTGTTTCTTGCACTTATTTTAGTGTCCAAAGTTACGTGCCACAAAGAGTTTTGGCCAAACTTTCCGACCTCAGCCAAAATTTGCACTCGGACATCAGGGCAGGACACATTCCAGAGCCTCGTAGTCGTATTCAAAATCAGATACATAGGAATGTCTACATGTTTCTGACGACGACGACGCGGTATGGAATGAATGTTTCGCCAACCGTAACAATATCTGCGTAATTTTATTTACTAGTACGTCCAGCCCTCGAAACTCGAGTGCCTATAGTTTTATCGTCTGATTGACAAACTTCTAGAAAATATATTATAATTCACATAAATTTCTAGAAAACTTGAGTTTTCGATATAACATTGGAATAACAATGTTATAAATTAAATAAAAATTGAAGTTGGCATACAAATATCGATAGCATAGCAAGTTATTCGGACCGGTTACACAGTTTTGTGTATACGCCCGTGATTGCGTATTTACTCATAAATTAATACTGATTGCAGGTGCAAGTGTATCCCCTCCACCATCCCCACCCGTCCTCACAAAAGCCCAACTCAACAAAAAAGCTGCTGATAAGGGATGCAGCCGCTAGCCTGCCCTCTTCTGAGTAGTTATTATGCCCTAATATCGTATCCGTTCGGAGAAATGTACGATCGGAGAAAACTTTCGATGGGACGATTTTTTCTGTTCATAGTATACGAATCGTATATCGTATGTTTACGGGAAATTTCCACTTCTGATTTTCTGTCGGGGAAAACGGAATGCAAAATATCGTCACACATATAATGAATTCGTGATGCGTTGCTGCCATTTTGACATTTCATGCATGCATGCAACGCACGAATTTTAAATTTTCAAAGCACATTAAATTTGTTTTCGAAGATAATGTCCCATTGGCCTATCGGCTACAATAATACAAAATTCGTTCATTTCGTTCCGATCGGGTACGATGATAAGGCTGGGCCCGTATTACGAATTACGGTTATCGTTCAAAATCCCTCGTTATCGTTAAGTTGCGATTACATTTTACAATAGTCGTTTTTTTTTTAAGACTGCTTTTGGCGGTCTAATTTTGTAGATTTGAAACTTCTGACTTAGGATTATTATATATAGTACGTCCAGCCCTCGAAATTCGAGTGCCAATTACATTTACTACGTTTATATTCAGGACCGAGAGCTCTAGTTGGATTTGGGTCGGATTTTCGACCCAGGTTTTTCCTTCACAGATTTGAGAGCTCTTGTGTTGAATTGAAATGGTGTCGAGATGACATATGGGCCGCGTTCGGGGGGCAAGCCAAACCTATACGGATAGGTTTGTGTTGTTGTAATCCCATAGGAAAATTCAGCTGATGAACCAAACAGCTGTTGTCAAAAACAAATCTAAAGCTATCCTAAAATTTTCGGGATACTAAACTATCCTATGCGCAATTTGAGGAACAACTGATTACAGCTGACTTTTGGTTTTCGGGTGACACTTGAGTAGTTGTTTTTTTTTATTTTTTGTTGTTTGTTTTTGGCTTTTAAACATAAAAATACATATACAAATTGTTGCAAAAATACACAAAATGAAGATATCTGTCAATTGGAAGGACACAACATACGATTTGGAAGACACAGCAGAGATCTGGGAAAAAATAATTTTTGGTACTTACTTGAACTTTTTTCAGCTGTTTTGATTTTTGATAGGTACCCTATCCGGTTCATTCGAAAACATATCCGATACTTAAGTATCTCAGATAGCCTATCTGTGTACCCCCCGAACGCGGTGTTTCTCAAGTTAACTCCTCAACCCAGGTTTTTTAGCACAAATTTCGACTCGACTCCACTCCTGAAGTGCAGTCGAGTTGGTTCAAGCTCATTTCAACTCGATGCGGGTATACAAAGGGCCTAATTGAGCTTCAAGCTCGCTTAAATACCACATGGAAACGTAGTAATTATCTTTTAATTGACGGACATTTTGACTGAAGTTAAAAGCCTACAAAGTACCTACTTACA
Source organism: Epistrophella euchroma (assembly GCA_947049315.1). Taxonomy (NCBI): domain Eukaryota; kingdom Metazoa; phylum Arthropoda; class Insecta; order Diptera; family Syrphidae; genus Epistrophella; species Epistrophella euchroma. The sequence goes on from OX346245.1 coordinate 147,599,815, forward strand.
AAATTTTTCTTGAATTTGCCTATTAAAACCTATAATAAGACCGTGACCGAACCTACAATACCCAACCAAATGTATTTTAGTTTTTGTTATACACGACGATTTGTATACTTATACGACACGTGCAAGCTGCCAACTCCACTATGACTGTATTCTATCTCGCTCTCCATTATACATATCTACTATCCAAATCAAATACATGCACAATAACTATGTTGCATATTGTTTCGTATTTGTTTTTTTTTTTCATTCTGTGTTTTTACAAATATATTCTCTCTCGCTCTCTTCTCATCTTAATACGAATTTTTTTTTGTTAATTTAACTTATTTGCGGTTTAATAGTTTAATTAATTTATATTTTGTGCACTTCTGTGGAACAAAACCTTTCCAACGGTATATAATCTATATGCCTTCGGCTTTTCTAGACCGCGTAAATTGTACCACAAAATTCGTGTTTGCTGTTTTATAATATGAATGAATGAATTAAAACCTATATAAGACTTTGACCGAACCTACAATATCCAACCAAATGTATTTTTGATTTTGTTATACACGACGATTTGAATACCAATGCGACGCACGGTGCAAGCTGCCAACCCACTGATCTCTATAATACACTGGATAGTGTATTACCTACAATGTATAACAGTTTCTGTGGTTCCAATTGAAGATTATAATACGTGGTCAGCCGCATAATTTGACGTTTGTCTGACACAAAATAAATATTATTTGTGGTTAATAATCTACTCTCTTCTCTCTCTACTCATATATTAGTATTCGGTGTATCTCCAAGAAGAAAAAAATATGAAACAGTTTTTGTTTTTTCACATTCTTTGCTTTTGGAGTGTGAAACGTACGAAGGATTCATGTCTTTATATTCAGTACCTTTAATTCATATCTTTATATTCAGAATTGCCGTAATTTTTGGTATTTTATATGTTATACATGTATACTGTTATACAAAGAATGGTCAAACGCATAATATAACAATTGTTCAAATGGAGCCACCATTTTTGTATGAATACGCTATCCAGTGTATTATAGAGATAAGTGTGCCAACCCCACCACTGATCTCTATAAAACACTGTATAGTGGATTCTCTATATGTATAACAGTTTTTTTTTTTTTTAAGAAAATTGAATTTGACAGTTCTTGTACTTCCCACACAGTTTGTGTCTTTTTTAAACAAAAGGAAAGAAAGAGATAGATAGAATTGAAATTGTTTTCGTATTCGTACCCGCTTAACACGCCGACTCCACAGGACATACAGATGCCCAAGATCCAAACCACAATCCAATCAACAATCAGCTTGTTTTTTCGTACTGGGCCACTTTATGTCATGTCGTTAGTTATGTCGATAAAATTCCACTAATAAGTCAGAGCAAGAGAATCATACAAAAATTCCTTTCAGTACTACTTCTACCTCTCTCACACACATGGAACGTCAAATCTCATGGCCAAGCTTTGAACAGAGCTCATGTCTTGTTCAAAAATTTGGTTTCCTCGACATGTTCATGACATGGACATGGATTTTTGTGCCTCCATTGGATTTTTTGTAGACTATTCTTTAATTGATAATTTAGCAGGAGCTTTGTAGATGAAATTTTATGTAAAAAGATTAGCAACACTAAATTTCATTAAAATTGTTTGTTATTTTGCAGTAACACTTTTGTAAGAAATTTATTCAAAGCGTCACTAAATAATTGACAAAAAGTTCTTTCATTCAAATAAGTAAGTATTACAATTTTATTATAAGAACTTATAAGCACAAATCCACCACACCAAAAATCATAAAGTTCAACTTTTAATTGTAGCACTTCAGCTCTTTTACGCTTCCCCCACCACAAACAACTGTCATCCGAATTTCCAGACGAAATTTTCTTGTCTGAAATTTACGAATAAAGTCTTTACTACATAAGCCAAGAAAGTGAAAAAGTACAAAAGTGAAAGTTTTGAAACTCATTTTGGGATAGTGTTTCTCACAGGAAAACTTATAAAAATGATGCAGAAAGCCTAAATTTTGGTTTACAAATAAAATGTGTATATTATTTTTCACAAAACAACTGCGCTGGAAAAACATATTTTTACTTTTGTAATTTTGCAAAAAGTGGCCAATGTAGTTAAGGCTTAAACGTAACTAAAAGTCACTAAAAGTCGTCTAACTTTTTATGACAGCTGGCCAATCAGAAGCTCCAAAAATTCAGAAATCTGAATTTTCAGATGTTAACGTAATGGATTGAACGCGGCCAGTCTAAACTGTAATAACTGTTATAAGTGTTATATATAATAAAAAAAAATTTGACGTTTAACGTCCTTCCCACAGTTATAATCTTCCTTCAATTTTCTTCAAAATTTTTATATGAATTCACTATCCAGTGTTTATAGAGATCAGTGACTCCACTATGACTTTGTATTCTATCTCGCTCTCACTTTAACCTTTCTACCCAAACCAAACACATGTACAATAATTGTGTTGCATTGTTTCGTGGTTTTTTTTATTTTCTTTCTCTTTTTTGTAGGTGTATTTGGTGATTATTCTCCGCTGAAGCTCATCCGCGGACGATGAACAACCACCTCATTGTGTTTTTTACAAATATTCTTTCTCGCTCGCTTCTCACTCCCTCTTAATACGAAATTTTCTTTTGTTAATTAAACTTATTTGCGGTTTAACAATTTAATTAATTTATATTTTGTGCCTTCGGGTTTTCTAGACCGCGTAAATTGTACCACAAAATTAGTGTTTTCCGTTTTATAATATGATGATGATAATGATTTTGAAAATTTCTATGTTCTTCCTCCTCGCGAAAATTGTGCCTACAGGAGTTCTTTACTTTAAGTGCCTGTTTACATTGGATTTTTAATGAAACGCGTTCTCATTCATTACTATGTTCCCCGTGTTTACATTATAAAGAAAAAATCCTTTCATAACAATCTTCCCTTCCCTATCTCACACAGTCTACCCTTAAAATCCATGTATCTCTCACTCACACAAAAAAATCTTCATGCTTAATCCGAGAATATTTATTGAAACTGGTGCAATCTACCCTTCTCTTTTTCACACACACTCTACTCGTCTCACTGGTTGCACCATTCACTAAAAATCCAATGTAAACAGGTACTAACGAAAATTCAATGTGCCGCGGCAGACTTGTGTCCCACCCTTAATTTCATTATTATTATTTTCTGAACGCTGCCAACTGATATTCCAATATCTTTCCAGTAGTGCTGGAAAACTGGTTGATTGTTTGATGTTTTTATGTGAAAAAAATCTAAACAAACGTCAAATCGTGAATTTAAAGTGTTCGGTTCGGTGTTCGGTCGTGTTTTAAAGTTTTAATTAAATTTGTGGTAAAATTTACGCGGTCTTAATGCCAAAGGCATATTTATTATATATCGTTTTATTGCACAGAAGTGCAAAATAGAAAAATTTACAACAATAACTAAAAAACAACAAAAGAAAGTTGCATAATAAGTGCGAGTATTTTGTTCACTCCGTCTCGCTCTGGCTCTCGCTCGCACCTATTGTGCAATTTTGTTTTATTGTTTATTAGTTATTTTGGTGCAATTAATTAATAAATTTTTGCATTGTGCACTTCTGTGCGCAAAAACCTTTCAAACGGTATATAATTAGTATGCTTTCGACTTTTGTAGACCGCGTAAATTGTACCACAAATATCGTGTTTGCCGTTTTATAATATGATGATGATGATGATGCCCGAATTTACCTTCATTATTATTATTTCGCATGACGTCCTATACGTTTTTTGGTGTCCTGGACCACTCTGTCTTTTTTTTTTTTTTTTTTTTTAATTTAGTAAACTTTTTCGTCCACACAGAGAAAGCGGCTTTTGGCTGCAGTTCATTAACGGTGTTGAACTTTACATCTGGAAATTTTTATTTGCGGTCGCTCTTAATTTACAAGTAAAACAGCGAAAAAAACTCGGTATTACCCTATATCTCTCTATGGGTTGTACATGAATTCTTTCATACCCACCCTTCTGGGTATACGGTGCAATTTGACTTTTGAATTGGACGCGCAAGCTGAAAGTTGGTAAAACACAAACACAACTCAGCCAGCTATGCCCCACTCTTCATTCCTTTATTTTGTACCTCCTGAGTCTTCCTGATCCTGCCACATCAGAAGACAGGGGTTAACATATTTTTTATTGGGTTTAATATTGCATTCCAGTGACTAAAAATATTTCTACGAGTGAAATTAAAATTCGTTCGTTGCTCGCCGAAAGTTTTCACAGTTGGAGATACATTTCCACTTTGTTGTTGTTGTTATTTGTGTTGGCTTTTTTTTCATTTAAGTTTATTTTTGGAATCGCTGCGTGTTTGGAAAAGGGTGAGAAGCTATAACCAGGCTCATTCCATTTTCGGTTACACAAGCCATGAAGATGAATTTTAATTTTTAAGCATCACCGAGAGTGGTGGTCGAATTGAATACAACTAAATGTTAAATAATAAACCAAAAAAAAAAAAAAAAAAAAACAAGAGTAAGGATATAAGATTCACAGTTGCGTTTGGAGTTTATCCTTGATTATCCTTGTGCTGGGGTGGTTTTGGTTCGAAGAGTGATGTTCATCCTCTGGGTGGAGAACAAATAACATGTCGATTAACTTAAGTTTATTACTAGGGTAAGGATACATTATGGTATGACATTGGAAGCGGGGGTGGGTTGATGGACATCAGATGGGATGTTGTTGCTGCATATATGCATGTTGGATAATTAAATATAAATCCTGTTGCACGCAACTTCTAGATTTATTTGAACATTTTCTGGAAAATGGTGCTGAAGTTAAATTATCATTGAAGCTGTGCACGATGTCGATGTTTTTTGAAAATTGAAAATGGAGGTGCTTACTTCACGCTTCGCAAAATTGCATTTTGGCTTCAAGTGCTGCAAATATCCGAATTTTTTTTTATCCTTTCGGCACTTAGGAGCACAAAGCAGCAAAAGTTTATTTTTTTGAAAATCATAATTTTGAAAAAAAACAAAAAATTATCCGAAAAATTTTGCAAATTTGCGAATTGAAAAAAAAATTACAAAACAACAAGTTTAGCACAATACATTACCACTTTTTTTTTTTTTTTTTTTAAAATCGAAAATGACGGTTTTAACTTCACGCAACATTTGCGTTTGGTTGTATAAGTTGCAAATATGCGATTTTTGTATCTCTTCGGTTCTGAGTTTCATTTTTTTAACCACAAATAACACAGTTTTTTGAAAATCGTAATTTAAAACAAATTTCATACGTAAAATTAGCAAATTTGAAAAACATATTAACGGCACAACGCAACACAAGCTAGAGCCACAACTTATTTTTTTTTTGTGTGGAAATTGTTAAGTAGCAAATATGCGAATCTTGGTTTGGCTCTTGGTTGAGCAAAAAACAGCATAACTTTAAGTATTTAGAAAAACATAATTTTTGGAAAAATTTAATCCGTAAAATTTGAAAAAATATTTACGGCACAACGTAGCACAAGTTGAGATCAAAATTGGCGGTTCTAACTTCACCCTAAATTGCCTCGCAACATTTGCGTTCGGTCGCAAAAGTTGGAAAAATGCGATTTTTTTTAATCTCTTCGGTTCGTATGTAACAATTTTTGAGGAAAAAAATTATCATCCGGAAAATTTGCGAATTTGGAATAATATTTACGTCACGAAGCAGCACAAGTGAATCATAATATAGTAAAACTTTTTTGTTTGTTTTTTTTTTAAATGGCGGTGCCAAGAAAAATGGGTAGCCTCTAAAATCCATATGCTTATTTCGATTTTTTTCAAACCCGTTTTAAGCCTATCTTTGACCAAAATTAGTAACATAAACCGCGTGTGCTAGTTTGTGTGGGCTATCGATTGAGTGGCCTAAGAATATCATACCTCACTATTTTAGTGATTAGAACACCACCGTTTAGATTTAAGCTATGCCAATTTTTTTCTTAACTTTTTGTTTCAATAAATCTAAACATCATTGGTAAAAATTAATCTTCAATTCAATTACACAAAATATCTGAGGGAACATTTAAAAAAAAAAAACATAAAAAAAAACCATAAAATCCAAAATTCAGTCCTTTGATTGCATCATAATTTAAGTAAGAAGGTATATAGATCCACATTTTTCACGTATAAATTTTCATTGATAGAAATGGGTTTTATTTTGTGTACCCAAAATTACATTCAGAACTAAATTTGTCCATCAATCACAACAGCCTTCAGCCTTGATATTCCTTTGAAACTACGCCATCAACAAAACTACTGCAGAACATTTCTATTAAAGTGCTCTTCCATCGCGTTATGGTACATCTCTACTCTGATGTCCTCCCGTTCAAAAATGATTCAAGTCAAAATGAATAAAAAAACAAAATCAGTTGAGGAAATATAAAAACAACCAACTCGAGCCTATGTCACGCTCTCTCTCCCTCCTCGCACATAAGGGAAGGCTTTCACTATCCACTCTCGATTCCTGGAAACCCACAAAAATAAACCAAAGAAACCGCACGAATTTATTTCGCAAACAAATCATTTATTTAAAGGGCTCGCTCATAAAAATGTACATAAATATTTTGGTTTCCCTTTCATGATGGAGATGAAGAATGACACGACACGGTCGGGTCATGGCAGCATCACCACGGAATAAGGACCAACATTTCCCTCCATCATCGACACCGACGCCCGCCAAACCAAAACCAAATCAAACCGACCATCAGCAGAGATTCATATTCCAAAAGGAATGTACCCGCTGAAGGTTACCACCGACTGATGGCAAAGTCTTCCTAGATATGACGGCCTGTTCGATTCCATATCATTTATTATGCTCTAAGAACATTAGGAAGGAGTTTGAAATTTTTGCTGAATTCTTGTAACATGTCTCAACAATATTTGATTCAACTGTTTGTGAAAATTTATATTTTTTTATTTTTTTTTTGGGAACAGGGAAAGAGAGTTGTCTTTGAGATGTCCTTCGAGTGATATATTTTTTTTTCTCAACCAAGTACATCTGCTTCTACTCGTTCGGCTTAATTTATTCCTTTCGGCACACTAAATTATTTATTTGAAGACAAATCAAAATTTTGAAACGAAAGGAAAAAACCAAATAAAGTACGAACGAAATGAGAAATATGTAAATCTTAATTTTGCTTACGCGCAATTGATGTGCCTATTTATTTAATATTGGTTTTTCCAGAAAACCATTATGTATTTGTTTTCTTTTTTTTCTGTCGAAACATCTGATATTAAAGTGTTTACCGGAAGGAGAATGCTAATTTTGTTGCCCCTTACCAATTGCATCTTATTTATCATTGAGACGGTCTTTCACATCAATTTATTACAAAAGGGAGAATGGGGTAGCTGTATTCAATTTTAACTGGTATTTTGAATATGCAAGGACCAAAATGCAATTTAACCCTCCCTATCGCAAATCCGACTCGATTTTGACATTTCACTAATAGTAACAATGTCAAAATTGAGTCTGATTCCATCAGGAGCTCATTAATCGGATTCTGTAGTCAAGCTGATTAATAATCGTGTGGAATTAACGTAACTACACCGAATACCTTTCATTTCCTTGATAATACTGATTCTACTTTGCGCTCTAAATGACAGCCAGTACAACGAAAAGACCTGTTATTGCAGAAGTGACAAATCCGGACGCTTGTCATTCCAAACTCTAATCTGCGGCATTTAAGTGGTTCTTTTACGATGAAAGTTGTGGTCTTCTTTTATTTTTAAATTTTGAATATGAAGTCAATTCTAAGATAAATAATTAAAAGGCTTATGAGGCGATATTTTGGTCCTTCGAGCCGGATCACCCAGGGAGAATGTTGAACGCTCCCAATAACAATCAGCTGAATAGATCAGGGAACAGATCGATGGTGATAGCAAAAGTGACAAATCTAAAATCCTGGTTAAAATGTCAAAACCTCTTTCATCTATCAATTGTCAAATTCTTGTCATTCATAGAACTGTTAAAAACGATAAAGAACTATTAAACCGAGTAAAAACCAAGCTCGGAGACCCAATTGACGCTGAAGTGTGCCGTTTTAAAATCATAACTTGTGTGACCTGTATCTAAAACGATTTTTAAAAGTAATTTGCGAGACAAAATGAAAGGCTACACCACAATTTGTAGACTTCAATAATCCATTAACACAGGCTCGTGGTCTCAAGAGTTTACTTTCTTACTTGAACATCAGCTGAATTCCTCGGCTTAAAAAATTTCAGCGTGGTACCAATGCGTTTCGCCCAGGCAAGACAGTTGGGCTCATCAGTTAGATGCTGTTGTACCTTGTACCTTGTACCTTGTACCTTGTACCTTGTACCTTGTACCTTGTACCTTGTACCTTGTACCTTGTACCTTGTACCTTGTACCTTGTACCTTGTACCTTGTACCTTGTACCTTGTACCTTGTACCTTGTACCTTGTACCTTGTACCTTGTACCTTGTACCTTGTACCTTGTACCTTGTACCTTGTACCTTGTACCTTGTACCTTGTACCTTGTACCTTGTACCTTGTACATTGTACCTTGTACCTTGTACCTTGTACCTTGTACCTTGTACCTTGTACCTTGTACCTTGTACCTTGTACCTTGTACCTTGTACCTTGTACCTTGTACCTTGTACCTTGTACCTTGTACCTTGTCGTACGCATTGGACTAAAGGTCGCAAAAAATCTTCCATTTGAATTTAATTCAATACAGTCCACTAAAACAATAACAAAAATAATTTACTTTTATTTTTATTTATTCTCTTCTTCGTACATTAGCCAGACCACGGGCTTACAACAACAACATACATTTCTAGGTGCAAGAATGTAACCATGTTCCCCTAGAAGAATATAATTTACAGGGCATATGCGCTGTAGAATTTAATAAGAGTCGGTATTCATCGACCAAAAATTGCGTCTTAGAGAGGTACGACAGCATCTAACTGATGAAGTGATGAGCCCAACTGTCGTGCCTGGGCGTAAAGTTAGTACAAATCACATCACGGTTGGAAAAGGGCTTACTATTGTACTGAATTTTGTAATATTTAATTTTCCCTGTACGTAAGTACCACTTTTCAACTTTCAGTACTATTTCAATTATTGGCAAAACACCAATACTGAACTTTTCACACCTGAGTTGAACGCGTCACTCAAGTGCTAGTTTGGTTTAAGTCTGATGAAATGATTTCTGCAAAAAAATTGAGATTTTCTAACAAATTTCAGTTAAGATATTCGAAAATTTAAAAAATGTAGGTAAATTTCGAATGTAGATGTTTGATGCGGTGGGAATTTTCCAAATTTTAAACGAGTTAGAATCATATTATCTTTTAAATATTTTACCAAAGATAAAATATCCAAATAGCTGTTTTATCTTTTTAGTATCATACTAGCTCCAAATGTCACTTTGACAAATACAAATGTGAAAATGGCGTGAAGTGTTACTGTCTTGGTCGTGTTAAGCTGGATTTAATTAAGGAAATAGGTTTAGTATGATACTAGTTAAAAAATTGTTTAAAATTAAGAAACTGATATTGAGGTAAACATGATAACATGATACTATTTAACAATTTTCTAACTTTAAAGCTAGTTTTAAATATTTTTTGACTTGTATCATACTAAATCAGTTTCCTCAATAAAATCCAGCTGAACACACCATTTTCATATTTGTAATAATTGTTAAAGTGATATTTGGAGTTAGTATGATATTTTAACTTTAGTAAAATTGTAACTCGTTTAAAATTTCGAAAATGCTCTTTTCATCTTAGCATCATACTAAAAATGTTTTAACATCATACTAAATCGTCTAAAATGTTGTCCCTTTATGTTTATTTCTTAAGAACTAAAAAAGAAAGGGGGATAGAACTTTCCCCCCATACATTTTGTGCTTCCTAGAATGATCCCAGGAATGTTTTTCGAAAATAATAATTCCAAATATGAAAAAATATAGGTACATAATAAAAAAAACGATTAAAATTTTCTCTCGAAAAAAATATGTTTTTAAAAATTCTCTCCGAGAAAAAAACAAGTACCTAAACCAAATATTCCTCAAACATGTGATCTACAAAAATATTCTTAGAGATGCCTGTGTGCGAAAAAATGTTGTTTTAACTGCAGTATCAATCTGAAATGACATATCAAACACTATTTCCGCAAGCTTTTTCGCACTCAGGCATTTCTAGCGCAGGTTTTAGTTTTGAACTTTTGTACTTTTTGCAAAAAGTCTCGAATGTAGTTAACCCTTTACATTTATCAAAATTTGTCGATATATGTATGTTACATTTAAAAAATATATCGACCAGTATTTGATCTACAAGTCACGATGGCTGCAAGGGGTCGATGGCAGAATACTCGAACCAAATCTTCCTCTAACGATGATAACCAATAAAATATTAAATTCCTGTAGAATTCACGATTGGAAAAATTTCAGTATTATTTGGTCATTTTCAGTACTATTTTTTTTCAGCTTTCAGTACTATCAAGAAAAGTCGATTTCCATCACTGAATCACATCTTAAAGTATTTTACAATTTCCATTTCTTAAATGTATAAAAGAGACTGCGTATTATTTTCAACCATAGAAGTATTCTTTTTTCCTAAATTATCTACACTTCGAAAAACCTCCATCAAAAATAATCATGTTCAGTTAAATGGCACCCACAATCGCAAACTCTGTCCTCAATGTGCAACCAAGTGTGGTGTGATGCTGATACACGGCCAAGTCAATAATCCTCGAAGGCGGTTCTCCCGGTCTAAGGAAGTCTCCAGCTAGTTCCTCGTATGTACTCGTAAACTTAACGTCCTATCCAACTTATTTCACATTCACATGTTGTGTGCATAAAGGAATAACAAAAAACCTGCTGTTAGGTTTATTCGATTAGGGAAAAATTGGTTCGCATTTTTTGTTTCGAAATTTCTCTGACTTCCTCCCCCTTATCAACTATTCAATTCTGCCACAAAGCAAACTCACTGCCAATTGGAAAAGGAAGACGTTTATGTGGCATCCACATCCACATCCACATGGTATACATATTGTCAAAGCAGCATCTTAAGTTTTCATTGTGTGGCTTTGGTCTTTTTTTTTTTGGCTGGAGTGGATGGACGAAAACGACAACGGCGTCCAAAGAAGAGAAACGTGAATATTTTAACTTTTTCGTTCCTTTTTTTCTTCTGAAGCTCAGCATATTTGAACTTTTTTGATTTGAGTCTCGTTTTTGTATTTTGTTTGAGAAAAATTCTCGAATATGTGAAGCGGGATAAAAATTGGAAGAGTGCCTACCTTTGGAGCATTTATTATGCTAATTCAATAACGGCAACTATCTGTGGCGCTTAAAAGGTTAAGTTCGCATAAGAAACATTTTTGTCTTGAACCGGAGGGCAGTATCTTTTTTTGATGTTTCACTTTTTTTTTTTTTGCAAATTATAATTTATTATCGTTATTATTTTTTGAAAGATGTCCAAAATTGGTTGATGTTGGAGGCAATTGTGAAGCTGTATAGTACATATATCTTTAAATTAGTATTGGATTTTATATCTTGACACAATGGCAAATATTTGGACAGTCCTTTTAAATGGGGTTTTATATATTTGTATGTGTATTATGTTTTTTTTTCTTAGAAAAAAGAAGAAAAATAAAAAACAAATAAAGGTGACTACGTTTATTCAAGGAGATACGATCAAATGTGCAAGGCATTTTTAAAAAGAATGAAAGGCCATAGCAAAATGATTGTTGAAAATTTTATTTAGGCCAGTAGAGAGATACAAAAATTCATTGTATATGAGCTGGACAAGAATTTCAAACTATAAAGACGGCTGTTATAAGGAAAGGACTAGACAAGTATCAGTTTTTTTATGAAATTAGATTTGTGGTTTATCACGGAGAATTCATTTAAGCCATTAGACTTAAATTTCGGTCAGCACGATAAGGTTCATTTATGCTTAAGCAAAATTTCCGTATTTTGGCTGCGGAGTAAGTTCAAGATCTGCAATTATACATCCAGACAGACAAAACAACATTTTGGCGGGGTTTAGAAACTGGTTGATTCTGGGTCCGTTAGACCAGAACGTAACGTTGAATGGCGCCCATAACGAACTTTTGGCTACACTTTACGTAAGGTACCTCAAAAAGTAAATGGACGTAAGTTCAAATATTGGGATGTAACACGGAGAGTATGTTGCCCAAATTAAAACAACATTATTTTTCTACCGCAAAAGTATGTGCTTAGTTTTTCCTTCCTTTTTCTCTTTCTAATTTGATTTCAGCAAAATAAAAGTGACAAATATTAAAATTTGATTGATAAACTGTCAGAAATTCAAAATGAAACCGGCTGCTACGATATAGTATCAAAGTTTCGTTGGAACTTTGTTTTCTTAATCGTACATCTAAAGTACTTAAATCTCAATTATATATAATAGACCGAGTTCTAAAAAAATGATTAGAAGTGAAAAAATGTTCAGATTCTAAATATTCAGCGACAAACAGAGAGCTACTAGACCGAGTATAAATTGATGTAAGAACTTTTTCAAGAAATTGGCCGTTAAAGTTCCGAATCCTATAATTTTTTTTTAAATTGTAGCAAACAGTTAAATTTCGTAATGACTTAAAGTGCTATGTACTGACATATGAGGTACTACACGTAACGTGATCTGCTTAGACTTTCTACGCGTAAGGTCTGTAAAACATGAAGTATTAAGTTAATATTTTACCCTAGCAATCGAAATAATAAGCGTGGTTTTGTTTTTGTTTCTTTTGCAATCCCGGAGGGAATTGGTAAAAAAACGAGACATTGGGGATTACCAACGACTCCACAGAAAAAACATGCCGGTAACACAGTTTGATTTAGAGTTTGAGCTAAGAGCCAAGAATTCTCCTCGCTTAACATGCGTGAATTGTTTTTATCCAATTCCATTCAGGTTTGCAATAATTTCATTCGGTTTGCAAAAAAATACGGCTAATGTGTGTGCTTATGATGACAACTTTTGAACAATTATTTTAATCAAGTTGCAGGGAATATCTTATGCCCAGAAAATGTTTTCCCTCTTAAAAAAAAAAAATGTTTATCGAGTTAAAAAAAAATCAGAAGCCATGTCTACATGCATTTCGACAAATATGAGGTACTTTAGACGTGAATGACACCCGAGAATTAAATTAAAATGTCCATTTTATAATAAAGCATACCTTAACTGTCTTAAATGTTTATTCTTTGTTTGACCATTGGTATGAAATATCCAACACAATCTCTAATCTGAACTTAATAATGTTTATATGTGTGTGCGTGTGTCGTTTATCTGAACACAAATGCAAATATAAAATAAAACGTGACGCCAGCAATATTGCTCAATTGTGTGTCACGCTCTGTCTCCTAGCTGACAGCAAGCCAAAAGGAAGCCGATATTTCCGCCCACTTCCTCTTGTTGGTGGTGCTCTTTTCTCACAGTTAGTACCTATAGTTGAGGCTTCAGCAAAAGTTAGCCCTACAAAAAAAAAAGTTCAAGTTGTCAAACCCGGAGAAATACAAATAAAGAAAAGGACTTGACTTTTTAACGTGCATGTTTTTACCTCGCAACCCCGCAAAACCCCCAAAAGTAGGTGGAGACTTTGAAGTGAATTTGAATATTTTTCGCTGTGTGTGATGATGAAAATATGCTTTTGTGATAAAAATTGCACTCGAAAACGAAATCGTCGTCGTTGTCATCGTTGTCGAGCGACAAATGTTGACGATGACTCTTTTAGAAAGAGTGTGCCAACTTTTGAGTTGCCCTCAAAGTTGTGTCCCATTCCTTATTGCACTTTTCTATCTACGTACGTGTTTGTTTCTGATTTAATTTATTTTTAATTTTTTTATCATACATTTTGTATTATAAATTTTAAATGACATTCTGAAGTATATATTTTAATCTATTTACGTTTCATTTTAAGGAAATCGCAGCGATTCTTATCAGCTTTGACAAACACTCTGAGTGGCAGTCGAAGGAAGTCAAAACAAGGTGAGTAATTTTAAGTAACTTCTTGGTTCTTTGGTGTAAATGAGTTTTGACATGTTATTTGAGTTTTCTTAACTTGTTGTGATTTAATCATTGGATAGATTTGTAATTTGTGGGATTATTACATTTTAGTGAGTAACCATTTGACATTGCAAGATTCTTGAACTGGAAGCCATTGGGCAAGTAATTTTAATTGTGTTTGTTTGTGTCTGTAACTGATGAGTAAACACAATAGTAGGTGCGGCGTTTTATTGGTATAATTCATAGCTAGCCCAGCAATACAAGTTCAATAAAACGCTATATCAACTTTTATGTCCACTCTTTATTTTGTGGCTGCTTCGATTTAAATTTAAATTTACATTAATTTTTTTTACATTCCGAAACGTCAGAATTATGCAATGTAATATTTCTACAAAGCATCAAGTTTGCGTTGCTGATGCGTATGGAAAATGTTACCATTACTTCCGCATCAAAACATTTCCTACATTTTGGAACTCAGCTAGAGGTTTCGAGTTTTAATTTTTTCAAACCAATTCAAACATACATAGGTATTTTGATTTATGTCGAATTCCTTTTAAGAAAAAAATCGATTCTGTTTGGAAAAAAAATCGAATTTTTTGTTAAAATAAATTCGACATTAGATGTCAAAATAATAAAGCTTTCTGAAAACGTTTTAATGGAAAGCTATTGAAATCAATTTGTAACTCCGTTTAGATTAAAGATTGTGAGGATTTAGAGGTGCATATTGTACGCAAGTGCCGCGGAAAGTTACCCTAACAGTCACCGCATAACCAGAAATTGTAAAAAATAATTCAAATAACTTATTTTTCTCCGGGAACAAAATTTCTAAAGCGGTTGGCACAACACAAAACGGTAAATTAAAAAAATAATTGAAATGTACATATGTCAAAATAGTATACTGCCAAAATGAATCCGATAATTATTTTAAAATTTGTGTCAAAAAAGGCTACGGGTTCTATAAAAATAAAAAAATATATTTGAACTTCGTTTTAATAAACCGAGTTCTAAAGTTCCTACTTAAAACTCAATAACTATTTTTTAGCGAGAAAAAAAAAAACGTTTTAAAAGTGAAACAGTGCCCAAATTCTTAATATTTTCAATGTTTAATCATTTAATTGAATTAAAAGATGTTAAACATATCATAAAACAATTTATATCGTTTTATTTCTTATAAACAGTATTAATGGATAATATAATAATTTTTCAGACCAAAAAGTGGATCACTGCTCTTGTATTCAAGAAAAAAGGTTCGATACCGAAGAGATGGTTATTGCTGGAAAAAACGAAAAGACGGAAAGACTACCCGGGAAGATCACATGAAGCTAAAAGTTCAAGGAACCGAAGTAAGTTTTATGTAAAAAAAAATTGTATTCGTCGACAGAATAAAAACTCAATTTATGCTTTCCTTTCGTTCCGTGTCTTTTTCTTTTTCGATGAGATGTTGCCAAATATTTTATTTTCTACTAAATGTGTAACTGACTACCCACCTGCTCTTAACCTAAAAACAAAAAAAAAATGTAATTACATTTTTGCCCTTGTAATCCATTTAACTCAAAGTAAAAGGCGTTAAACAAAATTATAATTCACTAACTACTTACAATTGTAACACATTGTCAAAAGTTCAGCGGGATATCACAGCTTCTACACAGACTGCCCCGAAAATGTAACAAAAAAAAGCCTCATAAATCAATTTTCGAGCAATTTTTCAGCTCTTTCTCGGAGGCTTAACCCTCTTGTTGACTCACAGGAAGTACAACTCCCCAAATGTAAATAATTGCTGCCTCCCAAGACTATTGAGTGTTCGCGAAGCCAAAACATACGTTTCCTTCTCAAAAAAAAAACAATTTTTTCCCTTCCTAAGCTATAAGTGAAATAGGTACTTAGATTCTCGTCCTTATCTCAAGACTCCCTTAACCCTTCCCAACCACTACACACTCATTCATTTGTAAATGCAATTTCACGCCAAGATTTTTCCTTTTATTATTTCTTGTGTTTTCATATTTTTTTCCTGCTTCTTTCTCTCATTTATAATTTTTTTTTGTATTTTTGCTGGCTTTTGTTTTGATTTCTTCTTATATCATCATCCGGTAGAGAATTTATGGTAGTTTGACGTCGCCGGAAGTCCTCCTGCCGCCATAACAACAGCGATAACTAATACCATCCTTGTGAAACCGATTAAAAAGTAAGAAGACAGCAAAATAGATTGTACAGTTATGGATGTGTGCCTGCCTATGACCTGAGTTATTTTTCCTTCTGCCTATATGCGGATGAATTTGGCATTAAGCCGAGTTAAATTTATATAAAGAAAAAAAAACTAGTTTCCTTGGACCGTTATCGAACTTTTGGCTGTCATCCTTCGATTAATTGCATGAAATTAATTTTTTTTATTTTCACTTTTAGCTTCCTATAAATAGGTGTATCAATCAAGAAAGAATTTATCTGTTTGCATTTTGTTTGACGCCGAGGTCATACTACGTTTCTTCTATAAGCAAGGTTTAAATAAAATAATGAGAAAACCGAGGAAACTCAAAGCATTGTTTTTATATTTTTTTCACAATCAGACAAAAAAATTATTTGTCAAAATTCTGAAATTTGTCAACAAATTTTGAATAGCGAAAATCAAATTCTAGTATGAATTTTGATATCCCCAAAACTTTATGTTCTTAAAAATGTATCCTCACATTTAAGATTTTATCTTCATTGTTCGAATTCAAACTTGAAGATCCGACCTAGTATGTACGTCTGTTATAAGTTTCGTAAGCCAACCATATCGGTTCTTTTTTTTAGGTTGTAAGTACCAAAGGGATGCTCGAAATTTGTTCGGTCAAATCGCCCGCCGGTTATTTTGTTACATCAAAATTTGTTATGATCTTTTCGTTTTCAGTGTGTATAATAATTCTCGCTGGAAGGATATAGTGTTGAAGAACGTGTGCAATTTTATTTCCAAAATAAATGCCATTCAAAAAACGTTTGGCACGTAATAGTCGTCCTCGTCCTGGTGGCCAAATTCGTCAACCGGTTCGATAAATAATAATCGATTAACACCTTTATGTACGTTAAAAAGTTGTTGTGCTTGAAAATGTCCAAGAAGACCGAGGCAATCAATTTCACGTCGTTAAAAAGAACCTACTCGACCATAAGCAACTTCTTATAGCGTTAGATGGATGATTATATGGAGGGTTCACAGCTGTCGAACAGCGTACCGTAGAACGAAAAGCACAACGAAATTTTTCGTTTGTGATTTTGTTGTGTCATTCTTGAATGGGATCTTTCGTTTCGCATCAGCAGCATACTAGGCTTTAGCATAAAATAGATACACTAATGTACACAACTAGTGGTATAATTTGAATATTCTCTTATAATGTACAATTCATGTAGATTCAATTTAAGAGGAAAATTCAGATAAAGGACAAAAATTGGAATAATTTAACTTTAAAATTAATCCCCCCAGATTTGCCCCCGACGATAAAAAAAAAAACCCCTAAACTGGCAACCCTGTGGCGGTAACAAAGTTTTTCTCCACGCTTAAGTTAAGCCCTCAAAAAATCTCAGTGCTTAGCTTAACCTGAAGGGGATGATAAATACTGTTACTTTTGATTTAAGATTGCGAATATCTTGGCAACCTCATTTATTTTTGTGTAAAAATTGTTACTGTAAAATAATAGCTATGTTTTTAAGTGGACTGTAGGCATAAATCAAACACATTTTTTTAATTTTAAATAACACTTCTTGTTTATTTAAACTCTAAACTTCAAGTGATTTTAAATTCCGTGCTGGGCGATGCACGTCTTGTGTATTCAAGCTCTGTAGTGGCAGTAAGTCAAAAAATACATAAATGATATGACGTGAGATACATTGGCTGTTGCTGGTTGATTTCCCCTGCAGTGGCTTGCTGGTAAACGCCTCCTTCTTAACTTCGATATATAATATCGAACATACTGCCCACTTTAAACCCTAGGTTTAAAAACGGTAATGACACTGTGATCTGTGTGATGTTTATAACTTATAATGTTGCGTTATTTTATTGGGGCTTCTTCCGAATAGCATTCGCTCAATGGGCATTGGGAAAACCATTGACGCCCCTGCATTCATATGTCAATGGAAAACCAAGCCGATTCGGGTATTGGTTATGCTTCTAAATAGTTGATCAAGCGTATTTTCTAAATCCATCAGTACACTCGCCATCTGCACACTTGTTGTTGCTGCTTATTAACTGTTTGGATGCAAACATCGTTCACGTTTCAGTTTAGCAGGATACATTTTCGCGAATTTCGAAGCGCTTGTTTATATTTTATACATTATTGCAGTCCAATCAGGAAGCCTTGAAGAGTCTTGTTGAAATTGGTATATATTGTCCCATATACATATTTAATCGATCAATCTTCATTATTTGACCGGCGGCGCGCGTAGACTAGAAAATGCTCAGGTTTCAAGGAAGCAAGATCGTTTGGCTGTCTCTTGGTTTACATAGGGGTTGCTAATTCAAACGGGCTCCAATGCAAAGAAACACGACGTACAATTTTTGAAATTTGTGCTGAGTGGTGATTTTGGTGTTGTTATTTCCTCGACATCGACAGATATGCGTAGCGCCTTACTGGAGAGCAATAGAGGATTAATAGGTCAGTGTGCCCTCTACAACTTAATGTCCCTGCCCACTTTGACTCCTCAGAGTCAACACCATGATTGGGGCACTGAACAAAGTGTACTTTCACAATTCCTTCTGGTTGCTTATTTGAAAGCTATCAATTGCTACAAATTATTGCTGATGTAATCGGTTGCATCCAAGAATTCTGGTGATATTTGCTGCAATATATAAGGCGCCTGCCCACTGTGAATGATGGGCGTCTGTTCAACATGATCTCTTGATATCTCTAGCAATTTCTTATGGCACACGCTGCCATTTCTCTAGATCAGTAATGCTCGCAAAAAAAAAGTAAAGAAAAAGAAAATAAAAATAGTATCATTAGTCATGCATCATACAACTAAATATTTAATTATTGGTATTAAAATGTGAATTCACGTTTGGACTGAACATCGTCTTCAACTCGACACATGCTTCATCCTGCGAACGCACATTCATTTAAATGTTACTCGTGTGGTAACGCTCTTAATGCTCAGCTGAATGTGCGTTTGGACTGAACATCGTCATCAATGGACAAATGCTTCATCCTGCGAACACATATTCATTTAAATGTTACTCGTGTGGTAACGCTCTTAAAATGTTACTCGTGTGGTAACGCTCTTTAGATGTTACTCGTGTGGTAACGCTCTTTAAATGTTACTCGTGTGGTAATGCTCTTAAAATGTTACTCGTGTGGTAACGCTCTTTAAATGTTACTCGTGTGGTAACGCTTTTTAAATGTTACTCGTGTGGTAACGCGCTTTAAATGTTACTCGTGTGGTAACGCTCTTTAAATATTACTCGTGTGGTAACGCTCTTTAAATGTTACTCGTGTGGTAACGCTCTTAAAATGTTACTCGTGTGGTAACGCTCTTTAAATGTTACTCGTGTGGTAACGCTCTTAAAATGTTACACGTGTGGTAACGCTCTTAAAATGTTACTCGTGTGGTAACGCTCTTTAAATGTTACTCGTGTGGCAACGCTCTTTAAATGTTACTCGTGTGGTAACGCTCTTTATATGTTACTCGTGTGGTAACGCTCTTTAAATGTTACTCGTGTGGTAACGCTCTTAAAATGTTACTCGTGTGGTAACGCTCTTTATGCTCAGCTGAATGTGCGTTTGGACTGAACATCGTCAACAATGGACAAATGATTCATCCTGCGAACGCACATTCATTTAAATGTTACTCGTGTGGTAACGCTCTTTAAATGTTACTCGTGTGGTAACGCTTTGTATGCTCAGCTGAATGTGCGTTTGGACTGAACATCGTCAACAATGGACAAATGATTCATCCTGCGAACGCACATTCATTTAAATGTTACTCGTGTGGTAACGCTCTTAAAATGTTACTCGTGTGGTAACGCTCTTTAAATGTTACTCGTGTGGTAACGTTCTTTCTTATCTGCTGAATGTGCGTTTGGACTGAACATCGTCATTAACTCGACGAATGCCTCATCCTGCGAACGCACCTTCATTTAAATGTTACTCGTGTGGTAACGCTCTTTATGCTCAGCTGAATGTGCGTTTGGACTGAACATCGTCAACAATGGACAAATGATTCATCCTGCGAACGCACATTCATTTAAATGTTACTCTTGTGGTAACGCTCTTAAAATGTTACTCGTGTGGTAACGCTCTTTAAATGTTACTCGTGTGGCAACGCTCTTTAAATGTTACTCGTGTGGTAACGCTCCTAAAATGTTACTCGTGTGGTAACGCTCTTTATGCTCAGCTGAATGTGCGTTTGGACTGAACATCGTCAACAATGGACAGATGATTCATCCTGCGAACGCACATTCATTTAAATGTTACTCGTGTGGTAACGCTCTTAAAATGTTACTCGTGTGGTAACGCTCTTTAAATGTTACTCGTGTGGTAACGCTCTTAAAATGTTACTCGTGTGGTAACGCTCTTTATGCTCAGCTGAATGTGCGTTTGGACTGAACATCGTCAACAATGGACAAATGATTCATCCTGCGAACGCACATTCATTTAAATGTTACTCGTGTGGTAACGCTCTTAAAATGTTACTCGTGTGGTAACGCTCTTTAAATGTTACTCGTGTGGTAACGCTCTTAAAATGTTACTCGTGTGGTAACGCTCTTTATGCTCAGCTGAATGTGCGTTTGGACTGAACATCGTCAACAATGGACAAATGATTCATCCTGCGAACGCACATTCATTTAAATGTTACTCGTGTGGTAACGCTCTTAAAATGTTACTCGTGTGGTAACGCTCTTTAAATGTTACTCGTGTGGTAACGTTCTTTCTTATCTGCTGAATGTGCGTTTGGACTGAACATCGTCATTAACTCGACGAATGCCTCATCCTGCGAACGCACCTTCATTTAAATGTTACTCGTGTGGTAACGCTCTTAAAATGTTACTCGTGTGGTAACGCTTTTTAAATGTTACTCGTGTGGTAACGTTATTTCTTATTTGCTGAATGTGCGTTTGGACTGAACATCGTCATTAACTCGACGAATGCCTCATCCTGCGAACGCACCTTCATTTAAATAAAAGATCTTCACCCTCCAAACTGTGTAGTGGGTTAGAGGTGTTCTACAACTCAGTTACAACTTAGCAAAGAAAGTTCAAGACAGAAACAGAAAATAATTCGTTTTCATGACTGGTGCGAGAATGGGTACAATATCATAGACGACCAACAACATTAGGAAAGGGACCGAAGCATACATTTATATCAAACAAAAATCTCAAGGTCGAAAAAATCCTTATAAAATCAACAGGGTTTAGATACCTATTTTCAATAGCCACTGGGTAAAACTACTACATAATGTACCTACTAACTACTTTTGGACCTAGATATAATATAGCAAAAAAAAAAAAAAAACCTCCAGATCGAGAAGAAAACAAAAGAATTCTACTGAGAACAATAAAGAACAAAAAAAAAAGGTCGAGAGATTCTTGAGCGGCCTGCGACGGCCACCTGCATTTGGAACCGAAGGATAGAACAGCACTCGGTAGACCAGCTGCGCACCAGTGACAATAAAAAGTGAACGGTATCCTCACATGGCACGAGGGCACCTTTTCTATGGACGGCCACCTGCACTTGGGACCGAGGCACATAACAAAAATCGGCAGGCCAGCTGCGCACCAGAGACAATTGTTAGACCAGCTGCGCACCAGAGTCAATAAAAAATGAACGGTATCCTCACAAGGCACGAGGGCACTTTTTCTATGGACGGCCACCTGCACTTGGGACCGGGGCAGATAATAGAAATCGGTAGGCCAGCTGCGCACCGAAAAAGCAACAAAAATCTTCACCAAAGACTAAACAAAAAATGAACGGTACTCTCACATGGCACGAGAACACTTTTTCTTTGGGCGGCTACCTGCACTTGAGACCGAGGCACACAAAAATCTACGCTGACCAAAGTTTTATAAAAACGACAACAAAAACGGAAGGGTTATTTTTCGGATCGAGCTACCTAGAAAATAATTCTTTGCCAAAAGGCAAAAGCAGTAAAAAAAAGAAAAAAGGTCGAGAGATTCTGGAACGGCCGGCGACGGCCACCTGCATTTGGGACCGAGGCACATAACAAAAATCGGTAGGCCAGCTGCGTACCAGAGACAATAAAAAGTGAACGGTATCCTCACATGGCACGAGAACATTTTTTCTTTGAACGGCCACCTGCACTTGGGACCGAGGCACACACAAAATTTAGGCTGATCAAAGTCTTTAAGAAATCAAAAACAAAAAACGGAAGGGTTATTTTTTCAGATCGAGCTAGGTACCTAGAAAATAATTCTTTGCCAAGAGGCAAAGGCAATAATAAAAAAAAAGAATAAAGGTCGAGAGATTCTGGAGTGGCCTGCGACGGCTACCTGCACTTGGGACCGAGGCACACACAAAATTTAGGCTGACCCAAGTGTTCATGAAAACAAAAACAATAAAACGAAAGGGTTATTTTCGATGGTACGAGGATAGAATTTCGCGGACAGCGGGCTTGGTATTTGAATATGTGAAGACAAATATGTAGGTAAGGTATACATAACATTTGAATACAACGATCGTGACTGAATTTGGCATTGCAATTTATGTCTAGTATACAAAGACAAACATGGGAGGGGTTAATGCTTATTTATTTCTTTTTAAGACAAATCTGCAAGTGGGGAAAAAAATACGTTTGGTGGGATTGAGGCACATATCCTCTTCTGGCGCGTTAATGTAATACGACAATAATGAGTAGGCATTATGTAATACGACAATAATGAGTAGGCATATAGTTTTTACCAAAGCTAGCTCTAGGGGAAAACGTGAGAGTTATTAATTGTATTGGTATGTACTTTTGGGAAAGTAGGTTTGGCTAACCAATGAGAAATATATACAGCAATTCGCGCATGCGAACGCGATAAAAGTGGTAGGAGGTGGGTTCTGTTTAGATAAATATGCACACTTGTAGTAGTGTTATTGTGTTTCATTGTATAAAGCGATACTTTAAATAAAAAAGTAGGTAGGTATAATGATGCTTGGATGCTTAAAATCATTGGATTTCATTTTTAATAACACTGAAATTTTGAAGAATTCGCAAGCTGATTTGCGAAAATTGATTATATGTATATGTGAATGTGTCCCTACTAGGTACATACAATTGCTCACCTTTAAAATCAACAAAACAAAACTTGTTTGTTTGTGTTAAGTAGGACCAATGCTCGTCCTTATTAGTTTGCAGCTTGCAATATTGTTTTGTAGGTTACTGGACTATTGGTTTTATTGTTTTTTCGTTTTCACTTCTGTACTATTGTTCTTTTTTATAACTGCACTAGATATTGCTAATTTTTTGCTTTTTGATGTTAGTCTTTTGCCTTTAGCACTTTGCATCACTGAGTTTATTGTTTATTTATTTGTTTACTACATTTGCAGTATTGTTTTTTTTTGTTTTTATGCACTTATGTATACACATGTATATTCACATAGGGTCGGCTCAATGTTCGGCTCTGAAGGACCATGTAAAATAATAGCTATGTTTTTAAGTGGACTGTAGGCATAAATCAAACACATTTTTTTTAATTTTAAATAACACTTCTTGTTTATTTAAACTCTAAACTTCAAGTGATTTTAAATTCCGTGCTGGGCGATGCACGTCTTGTGTATTCAAGCTCTGTAGTGGCAGTAAGTCAAAAAATACATAAATGATATGACGTGAGATACATTGGCTGTTGCTGGTTGATTTCCCCTGCAGTGGCTTGCTGGTAAACGCCTCCTTCTTAACTTCGATATATAATATCGAACAGTTACAATTTATTTTTGCAAACCTATTCGTATCTTCACAAATTTACTTATTATTGTTTTTATTTTTTGAGTATACAAAAACCATGCTCACCAAATAGGTAAACAAATATACCATAAGTCGAACGCTCTTGTTTTAAGAATTTTTTAAGGAGCCAATAATTCTCTTTCTTGTTCAAATTCATAAAATATTTGATAGTGGATTTTGGTAAAAATAAAAACAAAGTAGGTAGGTACATATACAGCAGCAAATCTTTAACAATATTCTAGATGTATTGTGTTTTTGATATGGCCCAGGGGAGGGTCAAGTTCTGGATATGTTATTTTTGCATGCAGTCTCTTTTTCTATGTAACTAATCAGTACTAATAAGCGAATGGATATGTCCCAAGGGTGGGGGGGGTCATGGCCCCCATGCCCCCCCTGGATCCGCCCTTGCCCCGGAAGCTGTTTCCAGTAAACCTATTATTTACTACACCCACATCTGTCAATCAAGACAATCCAGAGTAACAATATATGATCTGTTTCTCACCTGTGGCTATTTTCCAAGTTTCGCCGGTTAATAAAAACACAATAAAGCTATACAATAACAAAGTAATTCTATAGAAATGTTGCCATAAAACCTTCTGCTCCCACATCAATTTCGGTGACATTCATTACATGATTCTTACAATGACTCTGATGTTCAAAACAAGTCCATAAAAGTCATAAAATATCAAATTACTGTCAGGGCACCATATCTTGAGGTGATAAATTTGACTTAATAAAAAAAACATCCATAAGAAACAGACTTCGTTCCTAACCTTCCCCAACAAAAGAGAAAAAAACAATAATGAACGAACCAACCCACCCCCGCAAGTATAGAACAACCCCAACTTGGTGTGTTTTTACAAAGTCCTTACTTTGATGGATGGGACGTGTCCTTGAGAATATTTATTCTCCGTTTAAGTTACAGGACATAGAATGGATACCTTAGAAAATCATTATTTCCGTTTACTATTTTTTTCCTTGTTCTGGCTTTTATATTTTATTTCTTCTTTTCTCGTTTAATAGTGTATCTATGGATGTTATGTTCATTCTGCAATTCTGCCAACATTCCATCGCAGATGTTACTGGTTGCTACAGGTAAGGATTCTAAGAACCGAATAGACAATCACATGGTTAATTGCTTTTGTCTGCTATTAACTATAAATAGAATCCGGACATCGTGCTCGTTCACTACCTCAATGTTCCTTATCCAGACGATAATAAGATGGCTGTCATAGCACCTAGTCTGACACTTTGGGGTGATAAAAAAGAATGGACAAAGGAGGAGTTGGTTAGTCAATTGAAACCTATGCGTAAGTTCGTGATCTTGTCTAAAGCATGGCGAAATGGTATTAATATTTGTATTGACTTTCAGTTTCGACAGTGTTCAGTGATGAAGATTCAGATTCTGGAAACGATATTGAAATATCGGTAAAAGAATTTAATTTAAAACAAGGATTTAGTTTATTTATGTATTTTATTTCCTAATTTTTTTTTTTTTTAGAACGCCGAAACTGTAGAATCAATAGTTAGTCAATTAATGGAAAAACAACGTTTAGCGCGCCAGGCTGCGCTTGTCAAACAGCTTGAATGTGGTTGCCCGGACTCAACTTGTGCCGATGGCAAATCTTGTTCACATCCAATGCGACGAATTGGCATTATGAAGTCCCTGTCGGAAAAGCGGAACGAAGCATATAATCAAGTCACTAGTACGACGCCAAATGTCCTGATAGGAGCTAAGGTAAGTTTTTGATTTAATCATTCTTCAAATACTTAAACATAATTTGAATAATTGTTTTTAATTTTTAAATAGCTCTACTCACGTTGGCCTGAGAGAAAGAATCGCCATGAAATGGCTACCGCCGAAGCTGTAGAACATCACGAGCGTCAAAGTGGAGAAATTAAATTCCAAGTGATCTCATCTCACATGGAACAACAACAACATCAGCAGCAGCAGCAACAACAGCACCAGCAACATCAGCAATTTAACCTGACTCGCCACACACAAATGTTTGCCGGTCGTAATAATCTAATTGCAACCCCAACACAAGGTCCCGGAGGAGGAGTTAGTGCGAGTGGCGGTGGTGGTAACACTTCTAATGTCAATGCTGGTAACTTCAATCAACAGAGCTTCGCCAATGCGTCTAATCAAAACAATCAAATGAATTTAAATCGCAATAACATGAATCATATAATAATAAACCAGCAACAACAGCAAAGTCACCTGGTGGGGGGAGTAGGTAACAATATTATTACCACCACAAAAACTGTAACCGCATTTTCTGGTTCTGGTGCTGGAAGTGCTACTGCCACCCACAATAGTAGTCAAAATAATAATAATAACAACAACAACAACAACCAGCAGCAGCAGCAATTATCGGTTATGTCGCCTCAGCAAATTAGTTTGCAAAACTCCAATGAACGAAATGAATTAAATAGTAATAACTCTATAAATCCCAGTCAGGGTCACATACAACACCAGCAACCATCCCAGCATCAGATTCAACACCATCATCACCAACACCAGCAGCAGCAACAGCAGCACCAGGCACAAAAACAACAAACCAATGATTTAAATATGTCGTTAGGAGGAAACCCATCCTCATCATCTCAAACTGAACACCATTCATTCAAGCAACAGCACCACCAACACCACCACCAACAACAGCAGCAGCAGCATCATCTTCTTCGTGCCTCTTTGGCATCGACGACACCGTCAATCACAACCATTTCAGGCGTAGCACCAGCATCCACATCGACCCATTCAAATAAGAGTCAGCAACACCCCAACACTCATACCCATCACCAGCAGCAATTGGACCAGCAACAGAGCCAGCAGCATCCCCATTCCCATCCCCATCACATTCACCATCCTTCTCAGCAGCAGCAACAACAACAACAAACGTTAATTGAATGTAATGACATCAATCAGGGGCAGCAATCATCGAATCTAATTAGCAATACTTCGGATGACAATGGTAATAGAATGGGAAGTGATACTGGAACAGTCAATGTGGTTGGAGAAGCAGGCAGTAGTGGTCAAGGCAGCCAGCCCATGTCTACTGACCTAGGTGGATCTATGCTTAATTTGTCCCAGGTATATGTTTGTTTAGCAAATGTGAAATTTTCAAACTATTTGAGGTATGAGGTTTCAATTTGGAGTTTTATGAGATTTCAATGGGAATAATCGGGGGTAACAAGGGATTTTCAATGGGATTGTTTGAGATATGAAAATAGTTTATAAATAGATAATGAAAATAGAGGACTTCATTTTGCTATGCTCTGCTCATAATATCGTTGAGCAACAACAGCCATGCTCTCGATTTGCTTTAACAGTCTCAAAGCTTGGCCATGGTTATCTAATCACCTCTTAACGATTTTGGTGATATGATGACCCCTTATACTGCTACCATACCAACATGACTTTCAAAGCTACTTGAGTTGTTTTTTCAAATCGAGCATTAGCTATAGAACCATCTACATAGCTTCAACCATCTCGTTTGTCTTGATTCCTACTTTGAATTTTAATTATTTCTTTAAAGGCCATTTGCTTAAACGAAACTTAAATATTTAAGTTCAACATAAGAGCATATGTGACAGTTTATGCTGAGGAAAATGTGAAACATAAGCGTTTAGTAGCCCGTGGCGTAATGATTAGTGCGATGGACTGTCACGCCAGAGGTCTGGGTTCAATACCAGCCGCTTCCACCTTAAGTTTTTTTTCCAGGCTACTACCTCTTGCGAAGAATTGACAAATCCTCCAAGAGTATCTCTTGTCATAGAAAAGTGCCGCTCACTTTAGCCGTTCGGATTCGGCAATAAATTGTAGGTCCCCTCCATTCCTGCAGACACGCACACAGGAATGGTTGAGAGTTGTAAGTCACTAGGCCCTAGTTCTTCATGAGCTGTTGTGCCATCAAATTTATTTATTTTTTAAGTTGGCGCTCGAAATAAGGAGCTATTTGGGGTAATATGAAAGAAAGCAACGATATCAGTTCCATGATTGATGTCGTAATTATTTCTATAGCAAAAAACTGAGATATCTATTGTCAAAACAAAGCCCCGAGCGGTTCTGGCTGCTCATTAAAATCGAAGTCTAATGTCGAATTCCTTTTAAGAAAAAAATCGATTTGTTTAGAAGAAAAAATCGACTTTTCTGGACAAATCCCTTGTATTAAAAGAAAACATTCGATTCTGTTTAGAAAAAAAAATCGAATATTTTTGGTGAAAGGAATTCGACATAACTAGAAACAACGTTGAACGTTCTTTATCTTCGCTTCTTCTTATCCAAAACTAATCACGAACGGTACGCCCGACTTTCTTACCAAGCATATTCTCCGAATTACTCTATACAAAAATCCTTAAGTGTATATAATTTTCGACGCTTAATTAATTCAACCTCAAACAAATTTTATTCTCATCCATAAAAACAAATGATTATCAGAACTTTACTAAAATATTTTCTTCTATCCACAGGATGCTGAACATTTATTAGACACGGAACTGGATGTTAGCAATACAGGCTTCCATGGATTGCAATCAACTTGTGTTGACAATTCAGCAAATAATGTGATTTCAGCCAATCAATCGCCATTGCAAGACAAAAAAGAACCATCTCCGTCCGCATCATCGGAACAAACAGCAACATCAGATGTCAGTGATTCGCTTGCATTTTTCAACGAAACTTTAGACTTGTCTCAGGAGGACATCCAAAGAACACTGATTGCGAATATGCCATTTGGTGGAAGCAGTGATGTTGTGGTCAATAATCATCATGATGATCGTGTTGCTTCAGATTTGAATCCTATGGATTTTATTGCGAACGTCTGTGACGTAACGAACGGTGCTAAGCGCAGTTCAAGAGGAGGAGGAGGAGGTATTAATGATGACGATGAACATGACGATGTGTTTGTTAATTTGGATGCATTCGATATGTTGGTTGAATTTCCTGAATTGGAATTCGATGGAAAGCATGAATCTGAATCGAGTTTATCATTCGATAGCAGTTTATCGAGAGTTTTTTCGAATTCAAATCGAAGAATTCTTACAATTAGTGATTATAGCCCAGAATGGGCATATCCAGAGGGAGGAGTGAAAGTTCTAGTCACTGGACCATGGAAATTGTCCAGCACGTATACGGTTCTATTTGATTCTGTGCCAGTTCCAACGATTCTAGTACAGGAAGGTGTTTTACGTTGCTTCTGTCCAGCTCATGAAGTCGGTTTGGCAACTCTACAAGTTGCCAGCGATGGCTATGTCATTTCGAATTCAGTTATATTTGAGTATAAGTCTAGTCCGAATCCGGAGGCTACTTTTGATGGCACTACCAATGATTGTCTTTACAAGTTCACACTTTTGAACAGATTATCGTCGATTGATGAAAAGATGCAGATCAAAATGGAACCAAAGGAAACCGTAAGTTTTAAGTTTAATAGGAATCAAACAAAATCTTAATGCTAATCTATTACTTTTAGCCTGAAGATGCTGCTTTTATGATGCAATCGAACTTTGAGGAGCGTATGGTCAACTATTGCCATCAATTGACAAATAAATTATGGCGATCGAATGCTCCAGTTTCATGGACTTCCAGTGGATTCAAGGGAATGACCTTATTGCATTTGGCAGCTGCACTGGGCTATGCAAAGCTGGTGTGTGCAATGCTTAATTGGAGAGCAGAAAATCCGAATTTTATTCTTGAAACTGAGATTGATGCTTTGAGCCAGGATGTATATGGATATACTCCAATGGTGAACAATAATTCCCTTTAACCAGTGCTTATTAATAATACTGCGTTTTGTATTTTTATTTAGACCTGGGCATGCGCCAGAGGACACACCGAAACAGCTTTAATTTTATATAAATTCAATCAAAATGCTATGAAGATCAAAAATTTGTCCTTGCAGACACCAATGGATGTTGCTAAATCAAAAGGGTAAGTTTAAGCATATTTATGTTTTTATTTCTGTTTTGTTTTTGTAATAAAATAATTTAAATTTAGATTCAAGTATCTTCTTTCTGAGCTGTCACGATTAGAAAACGAGAAGAATAAAAACCAAAATGATTTAAGCATTTCGTATGATTTAAGCAAACAATTAAAACAAAATTCTAGTGATATGTTGAATGGACAAACTATCAAAGATGAAATTACAGGAAGTAATAATTCGGATAATTCATCTGATAGTCAAAATACCGATACTAGTGATATAAATAGAAGTCATGATGGAGTTTTTCTAAGACCTATTGCTGTAGCCAGGTAATAATTATTGATTTATAACAGTTAGGTATAACAGTTTTTTTTTTTAAATTAAAAGTAAGAAATATTCAACACGCTTGATGCGACTTGAAAAAACTATCGATACCCGTAGGCAGGAAAGAAAACATGAATTTCTTTTTAGATTTTCTTCTAAATAAATCCATTTTTTTGTATACCAATTAATTCTATGTGAACAATAGGTGCGTTTTATTGGCAATTTTATAGCTGGCGCAGTAAAATTTCCCTTGGTGAAAAATAACAAAACTAAAAGTGCTGATAAATAGTCAGTAAATTATTGAATATAAAAGTCGACAAAGAGTTTGGACTTGAACCTTAAATGTCGGTAACGTAGACTGTTTTTCACTCACAAAAGAGTGTAAACACAGCTACAGAATAAAGAGTGAAGTTGATATAGCATTTCATTGAACTTGTATTGCTGTGCTTTCTATGAATTAACAATAAAACGCACCTAATGTTGTAAATTCTAAGTTACTTGTATTTGTTTAGTTAAATGTACATATATTATTTTAAATTTTTTTTACTGTAGCAATCAAAGTCCTCCAACAAATAGTCGATATTCTAAAAGATCATCCATTGACAGTGGGATAAACATGGATATGAGGTCATTCGCTAAATGTGGAAAACCTTTCAAGGATCAAAATAAGCTAACAAGGTATGACAGTTTTTATTGATTTGTAACAAGAAATTAAATAATGTGTTTTGTTTATTTATTTCCAGTTTCGATTGCAACGATAACTATTCACTCTCAGTAGATTCAACATTCGATGGATTCTCTGGATTGTCCGGTTCAAGTTCACTTTTGTCTCCTTTAAGAAAAATGGACTTTGCATTATGTAAGTACATAGTTAAAATTTTTCTTGTTAATGTTAAATAAAAAAAAAAAAAGAAAGAAAATTACATCACTTTTGCTGTGGGAGAAGTAAGGTTTTTATTAAGTTTTCAAAACAATACAAAACAAAAAAAAAAACCTTCTCATCGACCAATTAAGATCAAAAACTGTTATAATTTTGCAATCTAGGCGAAGTATCAACGTGTAGCTCAAGTCCATTGGCAGAAAAACATGATGGAGACATGTCAGATAACGAAGATGATCCTGACGTCACATGTAAAAAAGATTCTGAGACGAGCGTAGGTCAGTTTGGACGCTAAATCAATGTTTTTATAAAAAAAAAAATAAAGCTATAAATAAATATTAAGTGTTTTGCTATGAGTTTCATAAAACACCCAACACTCTAATATAATTGGTCTCTAAAGTCTGTATAAATACTTTCTGTCTGTGTCTTATCTACTCTCTTAATACTGTTTATAACTGTTATTACTTGGTTTTCACACCACACTATCCAACTTAATTACAAAAAAAAAAAACAAACAAACTTAATTGAACCTCTTGAAGATGAAAAAGTTAAGTGATACTTTCAAAAATTTTACTTGTGGAAGCATCATTTAAAAAAACTTTTTTTATTTATGATCTAGAGACAGAAGAAAACTAATCGAACAGAATTTATTGTTTTCATTCCCAATAAAAAGAAAACTTTTTCAAAAATGTCACACATTTTCATCTTCTAAGAGCCTTAAATAAATGTTCGGCCTAGAAAAGTAGATAATTATTGTAAAAAAAATAAATAAATCATTGTAATATTGTTGTTGCGCTAAGTATGGTTGGGAAAAATAAATTATTAAAAAATTAGAGCGTTACAAGATATTTATAATTTTTAAGAATAATCAATCGGTGTTGTCGTGCTTGTTAAACACATTAAACTTTTCACCAAAACGACTATAAACAAGCATTGTAAATAAACTGTTATACAAAAATAAACGTTATTCTCTGCATGATGTCGTCATTGTTGTATTAAATTGTTGTGCTTGTTAAATATACACATACATACATATATGTAAATTATAAAATAAATAAAAATACATACGAAACTAACACAAAATAACCTTAAAGAAATAGGAATATTGTTAACTGTTATACACAATTGTGTCGCAATAATCTTCTCATTTTCCATTGTATGTGTCTAGATTACATTAATATGTGTAAAAATTAGTTTTTTTTCGATGTTGTGATTACTATGTGCTATATTATTGTTGCATACCTGTATTTTTTTTAATAATTTTATGATTGTTTTTTTTTTTAGGGGAATCAGATGCTAAGGTGTTGACCTTAGCTGAACACATTATTGCCGCCATGCCAGAAAGGATTAAGGTGAATTTATAAGAGTAGTTTGTTTGTCTTACTTAACCATATTTTTGTAACTTCTATTTTTAGAATGAATCCGATGAAATGATGATTTTGGGCAGTCCAATGTCTGAATCTCTTCATGGTGACAATTCTGGAATTAGCAACATGCAGGACAGCTTTATGGATCCATTGCTAGATTCTCTACCGAATACCCATTTTGATAATGATTTTAATTTTGACTTTAGTGATCACAATTATCGTTATCACGATGTTAGCACACCATGTTCTAGCTTAAGTCCAGCCAGTTCGGGTCCTCTTCAATCACCAGCAAGCTATTCTATTCCTCCAGATCCGCCAATGAATTCACCAAGTCCGCCACCATCAACAAAACAATTAACTGAATTTCTACAAGCATCGAACAACGCTCAGCGACCATTTGAAGCTGATTTTTCAAAACTTACTTTAACTGGTGAGTTTGTTTTAAATTGCCATGAAATTAATAAAGAAAGAGTTATTTAAACCATTAATTACAGATAGTGAACAACGAGAACTGTATGAAGCTGCAAAGTGTATACAAAAAGCATATCGATCTTATAAAGGTCGTCAGAAGTTGGAAGAACAAAATAAAGAACGCTCAGCTGCAATTGTGATTCAAAATTATTATCGACGCTATAAACAGTATGCTTATTTCCGGCAAATGACAAACGCTGCATTAGTTATTCAACATGGCTATCGGTCTTACTGTAAAAACAAAAGATTCAAGAAGTCGCCGCAGTCGAATAGCCTTTCGTCAGGAAATAATTTAACCTCAAATTATAGTGAAGGCTCATCCCAGTGTTTGTCTAGCTATTACTATCAACAACAGGACATTTCACAATCGACCACTCCGAAAGAAACTAGTCCTTCAGGACCTTTAAAGTGGGATATCAAATTTACAATTAAAAAATAATTTTTTTATGTTGTTAAATTTCTTTTTTCTTACAGGAGAACTTATTCACAGTCAACGCAAAATCAAGCTGCCAGAAAGATTCAACAATTTATGAGACAATCGAAATTAAAGTAAGT
The DNA here is from genome assembly GCA_947049315.1 of Epistrophella euchroma. Lineage (NCBI taxonomy): Eukaryota > Metazoa > Arthropoda > Insecta > Diptera > Syrphidae > Epistrophella > Epistrophella euchroma. Next base: position 147,633,216 of record OX346245.1, read on the forward strand.
ATGCTTTCAACTAATTTAGATTTATAAATAATATTAAAAAAAAAATGCAATAAAATAAAAATAAAATAAAATATTTGCACGCTAGCATTTGGGATGGCAATGTATCCTTATTGGTAAGGATACAAGTTAAATATTATGGCATTTAGTTTTATATTTTTGTTAATGTAGACGGTGCTAACATGATTTTAATGAAAAAAAATTGTTTTTCTCCATAGACTTCAGAGAGAACGAGCAGAAAAAGAGAGGCTGGTGCACCAACGCAGGGAGGAATACCTCCAAAACTTGCAGTATCGAGAGCAACTGGAAACTGCGCACAATCAAGGACAAAGGTACATTGAATATAGAAGATATTTAATTATTGTCCTTTTTCTTCTACCTTAGATTTAATTAAGAAATAGACGAGCCTCGAGATATGCCAATATAAATCGACATGCGTTGACGTGCTTCGCGCGTCTCGTCTGTACCGCTGTTAAGAACAGATTCTGTTTTGAGCATGATAGTTCGATAAGGCTTTCTCAGATACCCGTACTTCATAATCTTTCATGCCTGACACTCTTGCATTGACATTTTAGATTTTCGTTGATGCCAGAAAAGTGGAATAGTGTCAATTGGAATTCGGTGCAGAGGTTTCGGAATTCCCCGGGCTTATAAAGGCACTGTGCAAGTACGAGATTTATATTTCAGCTTAATTACGCACTTATAAATCTCAAAACTCTGTGAGAAAAAGTGAAGTTTTCGATTTCGGTCTACTAATATCTCAGATAATAACTATTTCGCAATTTTTCCGTTGGTGAATTTGGGAAAATTGATCTAATTTTTAATATTAGCTTATAAGTTTTTGGTAAACAATACAATTTAGGAATAGATAGATTTGAAACCATTTCACTTTGGGTCCAAGACCAATATAGCCTAGGAAAATTTGACTTAGACTTCACTTCGAAAAAATTCCGCCAAGGCTGAATTTTGGTGGAGATATTTATTTTTGTATCTTAAGCATTTTCTAAAAAGTACCCTATATTTGGACCGGTGCTAAAATTTTTACGGAGGTAAAAGGGATTGAATGTCAGTTTTTTGCAAGTATCTCAAAAACTATCAGTGTTTTTAAAAAAATGTGAAGGCAAAAGATGTAGCCTATGTAATTTTACATTAAAAATGTTATAACACTTTTTTTAGTACACTTAATAGGTTTTGAGAAAAACGTGCACAAACCTTACAGTGTACTGGATTTAGTCAAACATTTTTAATGAAGTTCCATGTTTCGACGGGCAAATATTTTTTTATCGTATATGTTTGTGCATATCTCCACATTATAAAAAAACAATTCGGGGTTGTAGGGGTTTAAAAAAGCCGCCATATTTAAACAGCTCGTCATTTTGTTTTCATTTAATAAAAACTCGCCTGGATTTTATTTTGTAATAAAATAGCCAATAAAAAACTTTTAGAGAATCAAATTACCTACAAAATGAAATATTAACGATCAGGAATCAAAATACCTACAAAATGAGATATTAACGATCTCTGGCACTTTTTTAATCTTTAAGTTATAGCTTGTCAAAGTTCACCTGTATCTAATGTGGTTGAATGGAATAGTTAGCTTTAAGAGGCCCCTCCTGCCACTCCTTTGGGATTTACTTCACCAAAACCTATGACAACTTTGTAGAGAAACGTTGGTGAAATATCTTTTTTCAAGATCATTTTCAAAATTGTAAAATTTTTCATCGACTTTTGCATTTTAAAAATCGAAAATCAAATTGATGGCGGATTCAAACACCTCTCAACTACAAAATTTCCTACCCCTCCTCAAAAATTTTAATGCAAGAATGTAGCCTGGTATTCTGCCTTAATTTTAAACTTCCAAACCTTGAAGAGCTGATTTCTAGGACGAAATTTATATTGTGGAGATGTACCCAAACACATACGAAAATTCAGCTTTGTCGGAAATTTTTCGTAGTTTGCCCATTTGTTTGTCTAATTTTCCTTGGCTAACATAGTTGTAGGTGAAAACCTCTTTTTTCTGGATTTGGACAAAAATCGTTTGCAATAGTTGGCTTGCGAATTTTGTTTTGGTCTTTGAATTAGCCCGAAGACCGATATTTCACAAAAGTTCTCTAGTTCTCATATCGCTCACTGTTATAATATTACAATTTGTTTTTGTCATTTTTTGCAAGATTATTTTTTGCTAATTGTTTATTCCTCTTATGTAATTTATAAAATACAATTCAATAATATGTTTCTATAATATCGATAGGCATAAAAGTAATAAATTATTGTTTTTAATAAAATTTTTATTTTCTCTTTTATCTTTTACTAAACTGTTTTTTTTTTTCTTCAATTTCAGTGAAATGCTGTGATTCTCAATGATGCTTCCATAAAATGGAAGTCACACAACTTACCCGCAGGGAAATGAAAAACTTTAATGTATATTAATAATTATGTATAACCTTAGAGCATTCTTTAGAAACAAAAATCAAACTCTCTTTAAAAATTTATAACTTTAAATGAAATTCTAATTCTTCTTATGAGTATTTTACCCTACATTATTAGTTGCTAAGGTTGAATTTAAACTCTTAAAAATTATTGTAGTGGAAGTTAGTGCGATAATATCCTGACACAATAAATATTTTTCGGTCTTTTATCACACCTCTAGAAAAAAAAAGTCCTAAAAGTTATACAAAATAATGTATGCCTATACTATTTAGGACTTTTAAATAATATCGCACTGTTTTCTATCTAATTCTATCTTTGTCTTTATCTTTATATAAATTAAAACAAAAAAAAAACTAAAACTACATCTACTGCTAAATATAAAAATATATGCCAAGAAGTTCTTAACTTAAATTAAACATTAATCTTCTTAACTGTGATCAACAGTTGAAACATTAAAAAAAAAAAACTATAAAATAGTCTTCTTAACTATTTCTAGTAGGTATTAATAATTTTATTTTAAATAAGATTTCTTATCCTTCCTCGTGTAAATGTATTAAATTTTTTTTTATTATTAATACATATAACAATTTTACTCTAAATTTTATGAAAATTAAAGAGAAAAAAAACGACATTAACTGCTTGAATTTTGTTCTTAAACAAAACCACACAAATTGTAAGTTATTCACTTTGAATATAAAATCAATTAAATATTTATAAAAACAATACTTAAAAGATCTTAAATTGTAAAGTTAATTATGTAGAGAAAGTTTTTTTTTTAATAACTTAGAAGGTGTAACTTAAAATTTATGGAAATTTTTTCAAGATGAAACAATGAAAATCTTAAAACTTATTAAAAATAAATTTAACATTTAAAATTGCTTTTTGCACTTTTGAAGTAGACTTTCATAATGAAACACTTCAAATAACAATAAAAAAAAAAACTTATATTTAAATAACAAAGTATAACATAATTATACCTATAAACTGTTAAAATAAAATAAAGATACATGCATTTTAGAAATGCATGATCAAATAGTGAGATAATCGAGATTAAAAAGAAAAAAAAAAGAATAAAACAGTAAAAAACAATTTATGAATATTTAAATAATATAAAATAAGAACATTAAAGTTGTTTTCTTCCGTCCACATTGTTAGCTTTCATAATGTTATAATTATATTATAATAGTTTTGGGCAAATTATACCTCACTTTTAAAAAGTATTGAATTTATTGTTTTTTGAACACGATGACAATGTAGAATTGTAGTTTTCTTTTTGTGACTTGTATTTTTTTAAATGTTAATATGTATTATTGTTAAAAGAAATCTATAATAATTATTATAGTAAATACTACATAATGATAAAGATTATAATCGAAAGCATTTATAAAAAGCATAACATCAAAAATCATAGTGTGAATAGATTAAACTTAAATCAGGATGGTATTTTTTTAAGCATATTTTTGTCACACCTTATTGAAAATGAAGAAAAGTTTCGTATTCCAGTTGTTTAAGCGATTGTAGAATGTGTTTTTATATTAAATGATTTTTTTGCTAAAATTTAACTTTTTATTATAATTTTCGTATTTATCTTTAAAATTAGGATTATGAATCTGCAAAAATTAAAGATTAGTCATAGATTCAAAATAGAAAAATAAATAAATTGGCGTTTCGTTCCGGCGATCTCCTTGGATTCTTCAGTTGACTAGTGAGGGCCTTGTCAATACGCAATTTCTATCAAATTCAGTTCATCTTACATAGATTGCATGAAGAATACCTACAGACATATTATTCAGTCACTTAAATCCAGCCTTAAATGTACACCTGATGGATTTAAAGCAAGTCAAACCCAGATGCCCAAACAAGCTCATTATACCACTCGTTTTCAACCTTGTCAAGCTTAATTCGATTTAATTTAAAAGAGATTTCCATGTAAACTCAAAATACAAAATACAGAAGCAAGTGACAAAAAATTAAAAATATATTTGCAAATGGCAAATTATTAATAAAACGTATATTTTAAATATATTTTCAGTTAAGTTTTAACAGTTTTACATGCATTTTACTTATTTCTATTACACCGAGTGCTGTGTTTTTTTTTAAGTGAATATTGTGGACATAATATGAAATTGTCGGGTCTAAAAAAAAAAAAAAAAAAAAGACTAAACGAACAAACGCTCGGAAATACATGCTAAGATATGAATTTAAAATTACAAATAGAAAGCAAATTCAACTATTCAAAATATTCAAAACGAGCGTACATAAATTCTGACGTTTGTTCGAATGCATTTGCCCAATAGTATAGAATCCACCATATTTTGGGACATTCGCTGCTTAGAAGGGATTTGCTTGTTTGCTATATTTGTAGTTTTAAGCAATTCTGAAACAATAATTGAAATTCTTATTGAATATATGTACATACCAACATAATGAAGAAACCCAATTTAAAACTAAAGACCCTTTGTTGGTTTGGAGTGAAGTTATTTTGTTGCCACACTGTTAAGCTATCCAACAAACTTGGTCAAACAAAAATGGTTTTTAAAAATTCTCTAAATAAATTAAAAATTTTATTTCAAATTATCTACTTTCTGATATAAATTTATACTACGAAAAAAAAATTTCAATCAAATTTGAAAGGAACTTTTATAAATTTATTAAACAAATCAAAAATATCTAAATTAAATACAATTCAACAGCAAGAAAAATTGTTGTTTGAAAGAGAAAAAACAAGAAGCAAGACACATAAACAGTGAAAAGAAAAATTTGGAAATACATATGTACATTTCATACATAGGTGAACTAATTTCGGCGCTAATTGTAATGCAAAATTTAACACTATTTTTTTCTTAATTTTCAAATAATGTTTTCTTTTATTATAAACAGATTTTCGAAATGCGTATACATACATATGTATTCTGTGTATCTGTACATTGTATCTTAAGAATTTCGGAACATCGGATTATAGAATATTCTGCCGATTGTACATAAATTCCAAATCCAACGTTTTAAATTTTAAGAATTTTTAAGAACCGATTTATGACAACTCATCTTGAGCCAAAATGGATTTGCTTCAGATTGCGAGTGGCAATGTTCCCAACTGTGGATGCCGTGCTTGATTGTGTTTGGTGCATAGCATTTTTATGTGATTCCCTAGAAGAGAAATACGAAGTTTTGTTTTAGCTCAGCTGTCATAAAGCGATTTAAGTTTTCGTAAAAGGTTTTAATTGCAATAATATAAATATTTCCATGGTTGAAACTGCCAAAGAATAAACTTTGAAAAGCTGCTCATGTTCAGCTTTTCAAAGTTTATTCTTTGGCAGTTTTAACCAAGACAACAATTATTTGAATTTTAAGCCTCATTAGGATATAAAATCGATCCGTTTGTCTTATTGGGACAATCCTTGTAATAAATGAAGAATTTCAAATGGGATGGATTCAAAGCTTATTAAATCTTCCAAAGAAGTTAACTAACTTAAGACAGCTGTTCAACTTTAAGGAATTATTTATGGACACTTTCCTTCAATTGTTTAACTTAAACTTTCCTAAACTGGGAACAAAGCTAAGCAAGTTTTAAGTTAACCAGCTATCTAGAAAAAAATTTTCATTGAACATACCAAAAGCTCACTCAAATAAATTAATATTAATTCAAGATTACAGATTACAGATATCTTATTGAATAAAAGAATTATTTTTTTTCTGGATTGTACACTAAAGCATTTTTCTTTATTAAAATACTTTTTACTTTTTAAAGAATTTGGAAAAACGAAACTTTGCTTCTTGAAAAATACATAATCAGCCTTATTGTGAGTTTCGTCCGAACAAAATGTACGTTTTCCGCCTAATTGCTCTCTCGTTCGCCTACTAGAAATACATATAGGTGAAAATTTAAGCTAAAGATGGCATTACATTCTGCCTGAAATTTATCTTCATAATGAGGGAAATTTTCGGAACATGAAATATTTTACGAGTGAAACTCAATAGGCGAAAACATTTTCCGGGTGAAATGTTGTTCGGGCGAAACTCACAATAAGGCTGAACATAAATGTACTTAAATAAAAACACACATTTAATAAACTATAACTGTTTAAAACAAGCTTATTTTTTTGTAAATATTATCTAAAAACTAAGTATATAAACTCCTATCGAACTGAAAACCAATATTCACTCAACAATCAATATATGTGCAATTTTTGTCGTACTATTATTATCTATTCCATTTTCTCCCATTTTCCCCCAAATAAAAGAAAATCTCCCACTTCCACCCCTCCCTCCATTACCTAGAGTAAAGACTTGTTTAAAAAATATTTTATATAGATATGTTTATGAATATACATACATACATATATAACGAACGAAAAATTAAAAAATAATAAAAATCTTCTCCTTTCGTTAGAAATGTCTAAAAATTTCTTCCACACTTCTTGTATTATACAAATTTTAAAAAGAACAGAAAAAAAAAACTGAACCTCTAAGGCAATATTTTGAGAAAAAAATAGAAAATAGCTAAAAAATAGTAAAATTTTATCAAACAAAACACAAATATATATCCAATTTATACATATATATTAATTAAAAAAACAAACAAAATCTTTAAACTAGTATCTAAATTGAAGAAAAATTAAATAAATAAATATGAATTAAAAAAATAAAATCACGCAAGGTAAATTACTAAAAAATACATACCTTTAAATTATATTTAAATAAAAAAAAAGAAGAAAACCAATTACTTATGAGAGTGCTTGTTAGTTGCTAATGAGTCGTACAATGCTTTATGAATAAAAAAAAAAAATAAAAACAACAAAATTGTAAACCAAATGAATTTTACTTCAAACAAAAAATCAAAATTATAAAAACAAAAGAATAATCTTTTTTTATAGAATTTGAATTTTCTTCATAGAAGTTCACCAATAATTAAAAACAAAATCTTTTTAAAACTATTAATATATTTATTAATATATTATATATTTAAATATATAATTATTACCTAAGTACCTAAGCCATTTGGCAAAAACAGTAGTAATTTAATTTAAAATAACAGAAAAAAAACATATATATATCTATATATAAAAATAAATAACATTAAAAAAAATAAAAACACCAAAATTTAATAAAGCGAAATCATACTGATTCATATTTAGCTTAGGACTACTGTATTTATTGTATATGTACCTTTACGTATAAATACAGTAAAAACTCATTTAGATTGTTAGCACTAAGCGTATCAATATTTTTACTATTATTACCACAAAATCAGAGAAAAACAAAAATATCTATATGTATATCTAATTAAATTTATGAAAAACTTCCAATTAAATAAAAAAAAAAAAAAAAACATAACACTTCAGAAAAATTCATAAAAAGAGTAAAATACGAGTTATTAAAAAATACTACTTCTCTGCTACCACAACTTCAACTATAACTACTTAAAGTCAGATGGCCTAGTCTAATGCGGGCAAAGCCAAATGATTCCTGCATATTTTCTTAACATTTTAATTATAATTATAGCCTATATTAATATTATTCTTAAACAAAACAAAAAATCGAATTGTTACTTCCCGCACTTTAATAATAATGTGACGAATCGGAATAGGGCTGGTGTTTTGAGATTATAAGTAGCTTAGCTATACATTTAATATATGTAGATCAAAAAATATACTTCAAAGTCTTCTATTAGTTTTTCCTATTTTCTGAGACATTCAACATAACACTCACTTACACCCTGTGTCCGATCGTACCTAATAAGCTTTAAAATAAATAATATAAAAATTCAACAAAAATATCCAATTTTTGTGAATTTTATTATTAATATTAACAAAAATAAAACTTATTTTGAATTAATATGTTTAAACTTCTGTCAAACAACAACAATAAGTCTTGTTAAAAACTAAGAATTTACAAATTCAAACACATATTTTTCTGATATTTCAATTCTCTCCTAGTAAACTTAGATATAATTTAAAAAATTAAGTAAAACATAAATCATGTACTAAATCAAAACATTATTATTAAAAACACAACTACGCTAAATCCATTGTTTTCATAATTTTAGAAAAAAAAAATTGTTTATTAGTTCCTTTTACTGTTATAATCTTGAAAACGAAAAAATAAAAACTATGTAATTAACTACACTTATTTTATTATTAAATATAAATTAAACTATTAAAAAAAACTATTTCTGGATTTTTATTTAACAAAATTGAGTTGGTCATCTTCGTGATGAATGGCATGAATAAAAAATACGAATCACGTGGCAAGCGAAACACGCTAAGCAACACAGTACATGGCTAAATAATAAGACATTCCAACTGGTAATCGAATGTGTTTGTTCACTAAAATTAGATGGTAAACTTTGCTAACGACACATTTATATCAATATGAATCAAGCGTAATCTGTGGTTACCTAATAACCTACTGATTTAACTAAAAACCAGCTTTATCTTAAAATGATAATGTTCCTAAATAAAACAAAAAATACTGTTTCAGGGTCAGGCATCCATCTCCATGTTCGCAAAAATATATTATCCATTAATATTTAAGTTTGTTAAAGAAATTTTATATCACAAGTATGTGCATAGTAGCTGTAGAGCTTCTTATATTTATTTATATTTTATTAATTTTTTTAAATTGTTTTTAACTAATTATTATTAATTTTATATATATAACAACTCA
>OX346245.1:147647308-147667308 GCA_947049315.1 Epistrophella euchroma
CCAATATGGCCACCAAAATGAAGGTGTTGAAGGTGACCACCTGATCCATAAGGAAAAGGTGCAAGATAGCCAAACCACTGCACTGTAGTGCAATTTTTTTAGAAGAAAATTGATATTGACAATTGTGGGCCACCCATGAAGCCTAGGGTACCAATATGGCCACCAAAATGAAGGTGTTGAAGGTGACCACCTGATCCATAAGGAAAAGTGCAAGATAGCCAAACCACTGCACTCCAGTGCAATTTTTTTTAGAAGAAAATTGGTATTGACAATTGTGGGCCACCCATGAAGCCTAGGGTACCAATATGGCCACCAAAATGAAGGTGTTGAAGGTGACCACCTGATCCATAAGGAAAAAGTGCAAGATAGCCAAACCACTGCACTGTAGTGCAATTTTTTTAGAAGAAAATTGGTATTGACAATTGTGGGCCACCCATGAAGCCTAGGGTACCAATATGCCCACTAAAATGAAGGTGTTGAAGGTGACCACCTGATCCATAAGGAAAAAGTGCAAGATAGCCAAACCACTGCACTCCAGTGCAATTTTTTTAGAAGAAAATTGGTATTGACAATTGTGGGCCACCCATGAAGCCTAGGGTACCAATATGGCCACCAAAATGAAGGTGTTGAAGGTGACCACCTGATCCATAACGAAAAGTGCAATTTTTTTAGAAGAAAATTGATATTGACAATTGTGGGCCACCCATGAAGCCTAGGGTACCACTATGGCCACCAAAATGAAGGTGTTGAAGGTGACCACCTGATCTATAAGGAAAAGTGCAAGATAGCCAAACCACTGCACTCCAGTGCAATTTTTTTTAGAAGAAAATTGGTATTGACAATTGTGGGCCACCCATGAAGCCTAGGGTACCAATATGGCCACCAAAATGAAGGTGTTGAAGGTGACCACCTGATCCATAAGGAAAAAGTGCAAGATAGCCAAACCACTGCACTGTAGTGCAATTTTTTTAGAAGAAAATTGGTATTGACAATTGTGGGCCACCCATGAAGCCTAGGGTACCAATATGGCCACCAAAATGAAGGTGTTGAAGGTGACCACCTGATCCATAAGCAAAAAGTGCAAGATAGCCAAACCACTGCATTCCAGTGCAATTTTTTTAGAAGAAAATTGGTATTGACAATTGTGGGCCACCCATGAAGCCTAGGGTACCAATATGGCCACCAAAATGAAGGTGTTGAAGGTGACCACCTGATCCATAAGGAAAAAGTGCAAGATAGCCAAACCACTGCACTGTAGTGCAATTTTTTTAGAAGAAAATTGGTATTGACAATTGTGGGCCACCCATGAAGCCTAGGGTACCAATATGCCCACTAAAATGAAGGTGTTGAAGGTGACCACCTGATCCATAAGGAAAAAGTGCAAGATAGCCAAACCACTGCACTCCAGTGCAATTTTTTTAGAAGAAAATTGGTATTGACAATTGTGGGCCACCCATGAAGCCTAGGGTACCAATATGGCCACCAAAATGAAGGTGTTGAAGGTGACCACCTGATCCATAAGGAAAAGGTGCAAGATAGCCAAACCACTGCACTGTAGTGCAATTTTTTTAGAAGAAAATTGATATTGACAATTGTGGGCCACCCATGAAGCCTAGGGTACCACTATGGCCACCAAAATGAAGGTGTTGAAGGTGACCACCTGATCCATAAGGAAAAGTGCAAGATAGCCAAATCACTGCACTCCAGTGCAATTTTTTTTAGAAGAAAATTGGTATTGACAATTGTGGGCCACCCATGAAGCCTAGGGTACCAATATGGCCACCAAAATGAAGGTGTTGAAGGTGACCACCTGATCCATAAGGAAAAAGTGCAAGATAGCCAAACCACTGCACTGTAGTGCAATTTTTTTAGAAGAAAATTGGTATTGACAATTGTGGGCCACCCATGAAGCCTAGGGTACCAATATGGCCACCAAAATGAAGGTGTTGAAGGTGACCACCTGGTCCATAAGGAAAAAGTGCAAGATAGCCAAACCACTGCACTCCAGTGCAATTTTTTTAGAAGAAAATTGGTATTGACAATTGTGGGCCACCCATGAAGCCTAGGGTACCAATATGGCCACCAAAATGAAGGTGTTGAAGGTGACCACCTGATCCATAAGGAAAAAGTGCAAGATAGCCAAACCACTGCACTGTAGTGCAATTTTTTTAGAAGAAAATTGGTATTGACACTTGTGGGACACCCATGAAGCCTAGGGTACCAATATGGCCACCAAAATGAAGGTGTTGAAGGTGACCACCTGATCCATAAGGAAAAAGTGCAAGATAGCCAAACCACTGCACTGGAGTGCAATTTTTTTAGAAGAAAATTGGTATTGACAATTGTGGGCCACCCATGAAGCCTAGGGTACCAATATGGCCACCAAAATGAAGGTGTTGAAGGTGCTCACCTGATCCATAAGGAAAGAAAGCAAGATAGCCAAACCACTGCACTCCAGTGCATTTTTTTTAGAAGAAAATTGGTATTGACAATTGTGGGCCACCCATGAAGCCTAGGGTACCAATATGGCCACCAAAATGAAGGTGTTGAAGGTGACCACCTGACCCATAAGGAAAAAGTGCAAGATAGCTAAACCACTGCACTCCAGTGCAATTTTTTTAGAAGAAAATTGGTATTGACAATTGTGGGCCACCCATGAAGCCTAGGGTACCAATATGGCCACCAAAATGAAGGTGTTGAAGGTGACCACCTGATCCATAAGGAAAAGTGCAAGATAGCCAAACCACTGCACTCCAGTGCAATTTTTTTTAGAAGAAAATTGGTATTGACAATTGTGGGCCACCCATGAAGCCTAGGGTACCAATATGGCCACCAAAATGAAGGTGTTGAAGGTGACCACCTGATCCATAAGGAAAAAGTGCAAGATAGCCAAACCACTGCACTGTAGTGCAATTTTTTTAGAAGAAAATTGGTATTGACAATTGTGGGCCACCCATGAAGCCTAGGGTACCAATATGCCCACTAAAATGAAGGTGTTGAAGGTGACCACCTGATCCATAAGGAAAAAGTGCAAGATAGCCAAACCACTGCACTCCAGTGCAATTTTTTTAGAAGAAAATTGGTATTGACAATTGTGGGCCACCCATGAAGCCTAGGGTACCAATATGGCCACCAAAATGAAGGTGTTGAAGGTGACCACCTGATCCATAAGGAAAAGGTGCAAGATAGCCAAACCACTGCACTGTAGTGCAATTTTTTTAGAAGAAAATTGATATTGACAATTGTGGGCCACCCATGAAGCCTAGGGTACCACTATGGCCACCAAAATGAAGGTGTTGAAGGTGACCACCTGATCTATAAGGAAAAGTGCAAGATAGCCAAACCACTGCACTCCAGTGCAATTTTTTTTAGAAGAAAATTGGTATTGACAATTGTGGGCCACCCATGAAGCCTAGGGTACCAATATGGCCACCAAAATGAAGGTGTTGAAGGTGACCACCTGATCCATAAGGAAAAAGTGCAAGATAGCCAAACCACTGCACTGTAGTGCAATTTTTTTAGAAGAAAATTGGTATTGACAATTGTGGGCCACCCATGAAGCCTAGGGTACCAATATGGCCACCAAAATGAAGGTGTTGAAGGTGACCACCTGATCCATAAGCAAAAAGTGCAAGATAGCCAAACCACTGCATTCCAGTGCAATTTTTTTAGAAGAAAATTGGTATTGACAATTGTGGGCCACCCATGAAGCCTAGGGTACCAATATGGCCACCAAAATGAAGGTGTTGAAGGTGACCACCTGATCCATAAGGAAAAAGTGCAAGATAGCCAAACCACTGCACTGTAGTGCAATTTTTTTTAGAAGAAAATTGGTATTGACAATTGTGGGCCACCCATGAAGCCTAGGGTACCAATATGCCCACTAAAATGAAGGTGTTGAAGGTGACCACCTGATCCATAAGGAAAAAGTGCAAGATAGCCAAACCACTGCACTCCAGTGCAATTTTTTTAGAAGAAAATTGGTATTGACAATTGTGGGCCACCCATGAAGCCTAGGGTACCAATATGGCCACCAAAATGAAGGTGTTGAAGGTGACCACCTGATCCATAAGGAAAAGGTGCAAGATAGCCAAACCACTGCACTGTAGTGCAATTTTTTTAGAAGAAAATTGATATTGACAATTGTGGGCCACCCATGAAGCCTAGGGTACCACTATGGCCACCAAAAGGAAGGTGTTGAAGGTGACCACCTGATCCATAAGGAAAAGTGCAAGATAGCCAAACCACTGCACTCCAGTGCAATTTTTTTTAGAAGAAAATTGGTATTGACAATTGTGGGCCACCCATGAAGCCTAGGGTACCAATATGGCCACCAAAATGAAGGTGTTGAAGGTGACCACCTGATCCATAAGGAAAAAGTGCAAGATAGCCAAACCACTGCACTGTAGTGCAATTTTTTTAGAAGAAAATTGGTATTGACAATTGTGGGCCACCCATGAAGCCTAGGGTACCAATATGGCCACCAAAATGAAGGTGTTGAAGGTGACCACCTGATCCATAAGGAAAAAGTGCAAGATAGCCAAACCGCTGCACTCCAGTGCAATTTTTTTAGAAGAAAATTGGTATTGACAATTGTGGGCCACCCATGAAGCCTAGGGTACCAATATGGCCACCAAAATGAAGGTGTTGAAGGTGACCACCTGATCCATAAGGAAAAAGTGCAAGATAGCCAAACCACTGCACTGTAGTGCAATTTTTTTAGAAGAAAATTGGTATTGACACTTGTGGGACACCCATGAAGCCTAGGGTACCAATATGGCCACCAAAATGGAGGTGTTGAAGGTGACCACCTGATCCATAAGGAAAAAGTGCAAGATAGCCAAACCACTGCACTCCAGTGCAATTTTTTTAGAAGAAAATTGGTATTGACAATTGTGGGCCACCCATGAAGCCTAGGGTACCAATATGGCCACCAAAATGAAGATGTTGAAGGTGCTCACCTGATCCATAAGGAAAGAAAGCAAGATAGCCAAACCACTGCACTCCAGTGCATTTTTTTTAGAAGAAAATTGGTATTGACAATTGTGGGCCACCCATGAAGCCTAGGGTACCAATATGGCCACCAAAATGAAGGTGTTGAAGGTGACCACCTGACCCATAAGGAAAAAGTGCAAGATAGCTAAACCACTGCACTCCAGTGCATTTTTTTTATAAGAAAATTTGTATTGATAATTGTGGGCCAACCATGAACCCCAGGGTACAAATATGCCCACCAAAATAAAAATGTTGAAGGTGACCACCTGATCCATTAGGAAAAAGTGCAAGATAGCCAAACCACTGCACTGTAGTGCAATTTTTTTAGAAGACAATTGATATTGACAATTGTGGGCCACCCATGAAGCCTAGGGTACCAATATGGCCACCAAAATGAAGGTGTTGAAGGTGCTCACCTGATCCATAAGGAAAGAGTGCAAGATAGCTAAACCACTGCACTCCAGTGCATCTTTTTTATAAGAAAATTGGTATTGACAATAGTGGGCCACCCAAGAAGCCACCAAAATGAAGGTGTTGAAGGTGCTCACCTGATCCATAAGGAAAGAGTGCAAGATAGCTAAACCACTGCACTCCAGTGCATCTTTTTTATAAGAAAATTGATATTGACAATTGTGGGCCACCCATGAAGCCTAGGGTACCACTATGGCCACCAAAATGAAGGTGTTGAAGGTGACCACCTGATCTATAAGGAAAAAGTGCAAGATAGCCAAACCACTGCAATGTAGGGCAATTTTTTTAGAAGAAAATTGATATTGACAATTGTGGGCCACCCATGAAGCCTAGGGTACCAATATGGCCACCAAAATTAAGGCGTTGAAGGTGACCACCTGATCCATAAGGAAAAAGTGCAAGATAGCCAAACCACTGCACTGTAGTTCAATTTTTTTAGAAGAAAATTGATATTGACAATTGTGGGCCACACATGAAGCCTAGGGTACCAATATGGCCACCAAAATGAAGGTGTTGAAGATGACCACCTGATCCATAAGGAAAAAGTGCAAGATAGCCAAAGCACTGCACTCCAGTGCAATTTTTTTATAAGAAAATTGGTATTGACAATTGTGGGCCACCCATGAAGCCTAGGGTACCAATATGGCCACCAAAATTAAGGCGTTGAAGGTGACCACCTGATCCATAAGGAAAAAGTGCAAGATAGCCAAACCACTGCACTGTAGTGCAATTTTTTTAGAAGAAAATTGATATTGACAATTGTGGGCCACCCATGAAGCCTAGGGTACCAATATGGCCACCAAAATGAAGGTGTTGAAGATGACCACCTGATCCATAAGGAAAAAGTGCAAGATAGCCAAACCACTGCACTGTAGTGCAATTTTTTTAGACGAAAATTGGTATTGACAATTGTGGGCCACCCATGAAGCCTAGGGTACCAATATGCCCACTAAAATGAAGGTGTTGAAGGTTGACACCTGATCCATAAGGAAAAAGTGCAAGATAGCCAAACCACTGCACTCCAGTGCAATTTTTTTAGAAGAAAATTGGTATTGACAATTGTGGGCCACCCATGAAGCCTAGGGTACCAATATGGCCACCAAAATAAAGGTGTTGAAGGTGACCACCTGATCCATAAGGAAAAAGTGCAAGATAGCCAAACCACGGCACTGTAGTGCAATTTTTTTAGAAGAAAATTGATATTGACAATTGTGGGCCACCCATGAAGCCTAGGGTACCAATATGGCCACCAAAATGAAGGTGTTGAAGGTGACCACCTGATCCATAAGGAAAAAGTGCAAGATAGCCAAAGCACTGCACTCCAGTGCAATTTTTTTAGAAGAAAATTGGTATTGACAATTGTGGGCCACCCATGAAGCCTAGGGTACCAATATGGCCACCAAAATGAAGGTGTTGAAGATGACCACCTGATCCATAAGGAAAAAGTGCAAGATAGCCAAAGCACTGCACTCCAGTGCAATTTTTTTATAAGAAAATTGGTATTGACAATTGTGGGCCACCCATGAAGCCTAGGGTACCAATATGGCCACCAAAATTAAGGCGTTGAAAGTGACCACCTGATCCATAAGGAAAAAGTGCAAGATAGCCAAACCACTGCACTGTAGTGCAATTTCTTTAGAAGAAAATTGATATTGACAATTGTGGGCCACCCATGAAGCCCAGGGTACCAATATGGCCACCAAAATGAAGGTGTTGAAGATGACCACCTGATCCATAAGGAAAAAGTGCAAGATAGCCAAACCACTGCACTCCAGTGCAATTTTTTTAGAAGAAAATTGGTATTGACAATTGTGGGCCACCCATGAAGCCTAGGGTACCAATATGGCCACCAAAATAAAGGTGTTGAAGGTGACCACCTGATCCATAAGGAAAAAGTGCAAGATAGCCAAACCACTGAACTGTAGTGCAATTTTTTTAGAAGAAAATTGATATTGACAATTGTGGGCCACCCATGAAGCTTAGGGTACCAATATGGCCACTTAAATGAAGGTGTTGAAGGTGACCACCTGATCCATAAGGAAAAAGTGCAAGATAGCCAAACCACTGCACTGTAGTGCAATTTTTTTAGAAGAAAATTGGTATTGACAATTGTGGGCCACCCATGAAGCCTAGGGTACCAATATGCCCACTAAAATGAAGGTGTTGAAGGTGACCACCTGATCCATAAGGAAAAAGTGCAAAATAGCCAAACCACTGCACTCCAGTGCAATTTTGTTAGAAGAAAATTGGTATTGACAATTGTGGGCCACCCATGAAGCCTAGGGTACCAATATGGCCACCAAAATTAAGGTGTTGAAGGTGACCACCTGATCCATAAGGAAAAAGTGCAAGATAGCCAAACCACTGCACTCCATCAGTGCAATTTTATTAGAAGAAAATTGGTATTGACAATTGTGGGCCACCCATGAAGCCTAGGGTACCAATATGCCCACTAAAATGAAGGTGTTGAAGGTGACCACCTGATCCATAAGGAAAAGGTGCAAGATAGCCAAACCACTGCACTCCAGTGCAATTTTTTTAGAAGAAAATTAGTATTGACAATTGTGGGCCACCCATGAAGCCTAGGGTACCAATATGGCCACCAAAATTAAGGCGTTGAAGGTGACCACCTGATCCATAAGGAAAAAGTGCAAGATAGCCAAACCACTGCACTCCAGTGCATTTTTTTATAAGAAAATTGGTATTGACAATTGTGGGCCACCCATGAAGCCTAGGGTACCAATATGGCCACCAAAATGAAGGTGTTGAAGGTGACCACCTGATCCATAAGGAAAAAGTGCAAGATAACCAAACCACTGCACTGTAGTGCATTTTTTTTAGAAGAAAATTGGTATTGACAATTGTGGGCCACCCATAAACCCTAGGATACAAATATGCCCACCAAAATAAAGGTGTTGAAGGTGACCACCTGATCCATAAGGAAAAAGTGCAAGATAGCCAAACCACTGCACTGTAGTGCAATTTTTTTAGAAGACAATTGATATTGACAATTGTGGGCCTACCATGAAGCCTAGGGTACCAATATGGTCACCAAAATGAAGGTGTTGAAGGTGCTCACCTGATCCATAAGGAAAGAGTGCAAGATAGCCAAACCACTGCAATCCAGTGCATTTTTTTTATAAGAAAATTGATATTGACAATTGTGGGCCACCCATGAACCCTAGGATACAAATATGCCCACCAAAATAAAGGTGTTGAAGGTGACCACCTGATCCATAAGGAAAAAGTGCAAGATAGCCAAACCACTGCACTCCAGTGCAATTTTTTTAGAAGAAAATTGGTATTGACAATTGTGGGCCACCCATGAAGCCTAGGGTACCAATATGGCCACCAAAATGAAGGTGTTGAAGGTGACCACCTGATCCATAAAGGAAAAGTGCAAGATAGCCAAACAACTGCACTCCAGTGCATCTTTTTTACAAGAAAGTTGGTATTGACAATTGTGGGCCACCCATTAAGTCTAGAGTACCAATATGCCCACCAAAATGAAGGTGTTGAAGGTGACCACCTTATCCATAAGGAAAAAGTGCAAGATAGCCCACTGCACTGTAGTGCAATTTTTTTAGAAGACAATTGATATTGACAATTGTGGGCCACCCATGAAGCCTAGGGTACCAATATGGCCACCAAAATGAAGGTGTTGAAGGTGACCACCTGATCCATAAGAAAAAAGTGCATATTTGTATCCAAAGGTTCATGGATGGCCCACAATTTTCAGTATCAATTTTCTTCTAAAAAAAATTGCACTACAGTGCAGTGGTTTGGCTATCTTGCACTTTTTCCTTATGGATCAGGTGGTCACCTTCAACACCTTCATTTTAGTGGCCATATTGGTACCCTTGGCTTCATGGGTGGCCCACAATTGTCAATACCAATTTTCTTCTAAAAAAATTGCACTACAGTGCAGTGGTTTGGTTATCTTGCACTTTTTCCTTATGGATCAGGTGGTCACCTTCAACACCTTCATTTTAGTGGCCATATTGGTACCCTAGGCGTCATGGGTGGCCCACAATTGTCAATACCAATTTTCTTCTAAAAAAATTGCACTACAGTGCAGTGGTTTGGCTATCTTGCACTTTTTCCTTATGGATCAGGTGGTCACCTTCAACACCTTTATTTTGGTGGGCATATTTGTATCCTAGGGTTCATGGGTGGCCCACAATTGTCAGTATTATTTTCTTCTAAAAAAATTGCACTACAGTGCAGTGGTTTGGCTATCTTGCACTTTTTCCTTATGGATCAGGTGGTCACCTTCAACACCTTCATTTTGGTGGGCATATTGGTACTCTAGACTTCATGGGTGGCCCACTATTGTCAATACCAATTTTCTTCTAAAAAAATTGCTTTACAGTGCAGTGGTTTGGCTATCTTGCACTTTCTCCTTATGGATCAGGTGGTCACCTTCAACACCTTTATTTTGGTGGGCATATTTGTATCCTAGGGTTTATGGGTGGCCCACAATTGTCAATACCAATTTTCTTCTAAAAAAATTGCACTACAGTGCAGTGGTTTGGCTATCTTGCACTTTTTCCTTATGGATCAGGTGGTCACCTTCAACACCTTCATTTTGGTGGCCATATTGGTACCCTAGGCTTCATGGGTGGCCCACAATTGTCAATACCAATTTTCTTATAAAAAAAATGCACTGGAGTGCAGTGGTTTGGCTATCTTGCTTTCTTTCCTTATGGATCAGGTGAGCACCTTCAACACCTTCATTTTGGTGGCCATATTGGTACCCTAGGCTTCATGGGTGGCCCACAATTGTCAATACCAATTTTCTTCTAAAAAAAATTGCACTGGAGTGCAGTGGTTTGGCTATCTTGCACTTTTTCCTTATGGATCAGGTGGTCACCCTCAACACCTTCATTTTGGTGGCCATATTGGTACCCTTGGCTTCATGTATATTTGTATCCAAGGGTTCATGGATGGCCCACAATTGTCAGTATCAATTTTCTTCTAAAAAAATTGCACTGGAGTGCAGTGGTTTGGCTATCTTGCACTTTTTCCTTATGGATCAGGTGGTCACCTTCAACACCTTCATTTTAGTGGGCATATTGGTACCCTAGGCTTCATGGGTGGCCCACAATTGTCAATACCAATTTTCGTCTAAAAAAATTGCACTACAGTGCAGTGGTTTGGCTATCTTGCACTTTTTCCTTATGGATCAGGTGGTCACCTTCAACACCTTCATTTTGGTGGCCATATTGGTACCCTAGGCTTCATGGGTGGCCCACAATTGTCAATACCAATTTTCTTATAACAAAATTGCACTGGAGTGCAGTGGTTTGGCTATCTTGCACTTTTTCCTTATGGATCAGGTGGTCACCTTCAACACCTTCATTTTAGTGGCCATATTGGTACCCTAGGCTTCATGGGTGGCCCACAATTGTCAATACCAATTTTCTTCTTAAAAAATTGCACTACAGTGCAGTGGTTTGGCTATCTTGCACTTTTTCCTTATGGATCAGGTCGTCACCTTCAACACCTTTATTTTGGTGGGCATATTTGTATCCTAGGGTTTATGGGTGGCCCACAATTGTCAATACCAATTTTCTTCTAAAAAATTGCACTACAGTGCAGTGGTTTGGCTATCTTGCACTTTTTCCTTATGGATCAGGTGGTCACCTTCAACACCTTCATTTTGGTGGCCATATTGGTACCCTAGGCTTCATGGGTGGCCCACAATTGTCAATACCAATTTTCTTCTAAAAAAATTGCACTGGAGTGCAGTGGTTTGGCTATCTTGCACTTTTTCCTTATGGATCAGGTGGTCACCTTCAACACCTTCATTTTGGTGGCCATATTGGTACCCTAGGCTTCATGGGTGGCCCACAATTGTCAATATCAATTTTCTTCTAAAAAAAATTGCACTACAGTGCAGTGGTTTGGCTATCTTGCACTTTTTCCTTATGGATCAGGTGGTCACCTTCAACACCTTTATTTTGGTGGCCATATTGGTACCCTAGGCTTCATGGGTGGCCCACAATTGTCAATACCAATTTTCTTCTAAAAAAATTGCACTGGAGTGCAGTGGTTTGGCTATCTTGCACTTTTTCCTTATGGATCAGGTGGTCACCTTCAACACCTTCATTTTGGTGGCCATATTGGTACCCTAGGCTTCATGGGTGGCCCACAATTGTCAATACCAATTTTCTTCTAAAAAAATTGCACTACAGTGCAGTGGTTTGGCTATATTGCACTTTTTCCTTATGGATCAGGTGGTCACCTTCAACACCTTCATTTTAGTGGCCATATTGGTACCCTAGGCTTCATGGGTGGCCCACAATTGTCAATACCAATTTTCTTCTAAAAAAATTGCACTACAGTGCAGTGGTTTGGCTATCTTGCACTTTTTCCTTATGGATCAGGTGGTCACCTTCAACACCTTCATTTTGGTGGCCATATTGGTACCCTAGGCTTCATGGGTGGCCCACAATTGTCAATATCAATTTTCTTCTAAAAAAATTGCACTACAGTGCAGTGGTTTGGCTATCTTGCACTTTTTCCTTATGGATCAGGTGGTCACCTTCAACACCTTCATTTTAGTGGCCATATTGGTACCCTAGGCTTCATGGGTGGCCCACAATTGTCAATACCAATTTTCGTCTAAAAAAATTGCACTACAGTGCAGTGGTTTGGCTATCCTGCACTTTTTCCTTATGGATCAGGTGGTCACCTTCAACACCTTCATTTTAGTGGCCATATTGTTATCCTAGGCTTCTTGGGTGGCCCACTATTGTCAATACCAATTTTCTTCTAAAAAAATTGCACTCCAGTGCAGTGGTTTGGCTATCTTGCACTTTTTCCTTATGGATCAGGTGGTCACCTTCAACACCTTCATTTTGGTGGCCATATTGGTACACTAGACTTCATGGGTGGCCCACAATTGTCAATACCAATTTTCTTCTAAAAAAATTGCACTGGAGTCCAGTGGTTTGGCTATCTTGCACTTTTTCCTTATGGATCAGGTGGTCACCTTCAACACCTTCATTCTGGTGGCCATATTGGTACCCTAGGGTTCACGAGTGGCCAACAATTGTGAATACCAATTTTCTTATTAAAAAAATGCACTGGAGTGCAGTGGCTTAGCTATATTGCACCTTTTCCTTATGGATCAGGTGGTCACCTTCAACACCTTCATTTTGGTGGCCATATTGGTACCCTAGGCTTCATGGGTGGCCCACTATTGTCAATACCAATTTTCTTCTAAAAAAATTGCACTGGAGTGCAGTGGTTTGGCTATCTTGCACTTTTTCCTTATGGATCAGGTGGTCACCTTCAACACCTTCATTTTAGTGGGCATATTGGTACCCTAGGCTTCATGGGTGGCCCACAATTGTCAATACCAATTTTCTTCTTAAAAAATTGCACTACAGTGCAGTGGTTTGGCTATCTTGCACTTTTTCCTTATGGATCAGGTCGTCACCTTCAACAACTTCATTTTGGTGGCCATATTGGTACCCTAGGCTTCATGGGTGGCCCACAATTGTCAATACCAATTTTCTTCTAAGAAAATTGCACTACAGTGCAGTGGTTTGGCTATCTTGCACTTTTTCCTTATGGATCAGGTGGTCACCTTCAACACCTTTATTTTGGTGGTCATATTGGTACCCTAGGCTTCATGGGTGGCCCACAATTGTCAATACCAATTTTCTTCTAAAAAAATTGCACTGGAGTGCAGTGGTTTGGCTATCTTGCACTTTTTCCTTATGGATCAGGTGGTCACCTTCAACACCTTCATTTTGGTGGCCATATTGGTACCCTAGGCTTCATGGGTGGCCCACAATTGTCAATATCAATTTTCTTCTAAAAAATTTGCACTACAGTGCAGTGGTTTGGCTATCTTGCACTTTTTCCTTATGGGTCAGGTGGTCACCTTCAACGCCTTAATTTTGGTGGCCATATTGGTACCCTAGGCTTCATGGGTGGCCCACAATTGTCAATACCAATTTTCTTCTAAAAAAATTGCACTACAGTGCAGTGGTTTGGCTATCTTGCACTTTTTCCTTATGGATCAGGTGGTCACCTTCAACACCTTTATTTTGGTGGCCATATTGGTACCCTAGGCTTCATGGGTGGCCCACAATTGTCAATACCAATTTTCTTCTAAAAAAATTGAACTGGAGTGCAGTGGTTTGGCTATCTTGCACTTTTTCCTTATGGATCAGGTGGTCACCTTCAACACCTTCATTTTGGTGCCCATATTGGTACCCTAGGCTTCATGGGTGGCCCACAATTGTCAATACCAATTTTCTTCTAAAAAAATTGCACTGGAGTGCAGTGGTTTGGCTATCTTGCACTTTTTCCTTATGGATCAGGTGGTCACCTTCAAAACCTTCAACACCTTCATTTTGGTGGCCATATTGGTACCCTAGGCTTCATGGGTGGCCCACAATTGTCAATATCAATTTTCTTCTAAAAAAATTGCACTACAGTGCAGTGGTTTGGCTATCTTGCACTTTTTCCTTATGGATCAGGTGGTCACCTTCAACGCCTTAATTTTGGTGGCCATATTGGTACCCTAGGCTTCATGGGTGGCCCACAATTGTCAATACCAATTTTCTTCTAAAAAAATTGCACTGGAGTGCAGTGGTTTGGCTATCTTGCACTTTTTCCTTATGGATCAGGTGGTCACCTTCAACGCCTTAATTTTGGTGGCCATATTGGTACCCTAGGCTTCATGGGTGGCCCACAATTGTCAATATCAATTTTCTTCTAAAAAAATTGCACTACAGTGCAGTGGTTTGGCTATCTTGCACTTTTTCCTTATGGATCAG
Source organism: Epistrophella euchroma (assembly GCA_947049315.1). NCBI lineage: Eukaryota > Metazoa > Arthropoda > Insecta > Diptera > Syrphidae > Epistrophella > Epistrophella euchroma. The sequence goes on from OX346245.1 coordinate 147,661,573, forward strand.
GTGGTCACCTTCAACGCCTTAATTTTGGTGGCCATATTGGTACCCTAGGCTTCATGGGTGGCCCACAATTGTCAATACCAATTTTCTTCTAAAAAAATTGCACTGGAGTGCAGTGGTTTGGCTATCTTGCACTTTTTCCTTATGGATCAGGTGGTCACCTTCAACACCTTCATTTTGGTGGCCATATTGGTACCCTAGGCTTCATGGGTGGCCCACAATTGTCAATATCAATTTTCTTCTAAAAAAAATTGCACTACAGTGCAGTGGTTTGGCTATCTTGCACTTTTTCCTTATGGATCAGGTGGTCACCTTCAACACCTTTATTTTGGTGGCCATATTGGTACCCTAGGCTTCATGGGTGGCCCACAATTGTCAATACCAATTTTCTTCTAAAAAAATTGCACTGGAGTGCAGTGGTTTGGCTATCTTGCACTTTTTCCTTATGGATCAGGTGGTCACCTTCAACACCTTCATTTTGGTGGCCATATTGGTACCCTAGGCTTCATGGGTGGCCTACAATTGTCAATACCAATTTTCTTCTAAAAAAATTGCACTGGAGTGCAGTGGTTTGGCTATCTTGCACTTTTTCCTTATGGATCAGGTGGTCACCTTCAACACCTTCATTTTGGTGGCCATATTGGTACCCTATGCTTCATGGGTGTCCCACAATTGTCAATACCAATTTTCTTCTAAAAAAACTGCACTACAGTGCAGTGGTTTGGCTATCTTGCACTTTTTCCTTATGGATCAGGTGGTCACCTTCAACACCTTCATTTAAGTGGCCATATTGGTACCCTAGGCTTCATGGGTGGCCCACAATTGTCAATACCAATTTTCTTCTAAAAAAATTGCACTGGAGTGCAGTGGTTTGGCTATCTTGTACTTTTTCCTTATGGATCAGGTGGTCACCTTCAACACCTTCATTTTGGTGGCCATATTGGTACCCTAGGCTTCATGGGTGGCCCACAATTGTCAATATCAATTTTCTTCTAAAAAAATTGCACTACAGTGCAGTGGTTTGGCTATCTTGCACTTTTTCCTTATGGATCAGGTGGTCACCTTCAACACCTTCATTTTGGTGGCCATATTGGTACCCTAGGCTTCATGGGTGGCCCACAATTGTCAATACCAATTTTCTTCTAAAAAAATTGCACTGGAGTGCAGTGGTTTGGCTATCTTGCACTTTTTCCTTATGGATCAGGTGGTCACCTTCAACACCTTCATTTTGGTGGCCATATTGGTACACTAGACTTCATGGGTGGCCCACAATTGTCAATACCAATTTTCTTCTAAAAAAATTGCACTGGAGTCCAGTGGTTTGGCTATCTTGCACTTTTTCCTTATGGATCAGGTGGTCACCTTCAACACCTTCATTTTGGTGGCCATATTGGTACCCTAGGGTTCACGAGTGGCCAACAATTGTGAATACCAATTTTCTTATTAAAAAAATGCACTGGAGTGCAGTGGCTTAGCTATATTGCACTTTTTCCTTATGGATCAGGTGGTCACCTTCAACACCTTCATTTTGGTGGCCATATTGGTACCCTAGGCTTCATGGGTGGCCCACAATTGTCAATACCAATTTTCTTCTAAAAAAATTGCACTGGAGTGCAGTGGTTTGGCTATCTTGAACTTTTTCCTTATGGATCAGGTGGTCACCTTCAACACCTTCATTTTAGTGGGCATATTGGTACCCTAGGCTTCATGGGTGGCCCACAATTGTCAATACCAATTTTCTTCTTAAAAAATTGCACTACAGTGCAGTGGTTTGGCTATCTTGCACTTTTTCCTTATGGATCAGGTGGTCACCTTCAACAACTTCATTTTGGTGGCCATATTGGTACCCTAGGCTTCATGGGTGGCCCACAATTGTCAATACCAATTTTCTTCTAAGAAAATTGCACTACAGTGCAGTGGTTTGGCTATCTTGCACTTTTTCCTTATGGATCAGGTGGTCACCTTCAACACCTTTATTTTGGTGGCCATATTGGTACCCTAGGCTTCATGGGTGGCCCACAATTGTCAATACCAATTTTCTTCTAAAAAAATTGCACTGGAGTGCAGTGGTTTGGCTATCTTGCACTTTTTCCTTATGGATCAGGTGGTCACCTTCAACACCTTCATTTTGGTGGCCATATTGGTACCCTAGGCTTCATGGGTGGCCCACAATTGTCAATATCAATTTTCTTCTAAAAAATTTGCACTACAGTGCAGTGGTTTGGCTATCTTGCACTTTTTCCTTATGGGTCAGGTGGTCACCTTCAACGCCTTAATTTTGGTGGCCATATTGGTACCCTAGGCTTCATGGGTGGCCCACAATTGTCAATACCAATTTTCTTCTAAAAAAATTGCACTACAGTGCAGTGGTTTGGCTATCTTGCACTTTTTCCTTATGGATCAGGTGGTCACCTTCAACACCTTTATTTTGGTGGCCATATTGGTACCCTAGGCTTCATGGGTGGCCCACAATTGTCAATACCAATTTTCTTCTAAAAAAATTGCACTGGAGTGCAGTGGTTTGGCTATCTTGCACTTTTTCCTTATGGATCAGGTGGTCACCTTCAACACCTTCATTTTGGTGGCCATATTGGTACCCTAGGCTTCATGGGTGGCCCACAATTGTCAATACCAATTTTCTTCTAAAAAAATTGCACTGGAGTGCAGTGGTTTGGCTATCTTGCACTTTTTCCTTATGGATCAGGTGGTCACCTTCAACACCTTCAACACCTTCATTTTGGTGGCCATATTGGTACCCTAGGCTTCATGGGTGGCCCACAATTGTCAATATCAATTTTCTTCTAAAAAAATTGCACTACAGTGCAGTGGTTTGGCTATCTTGCACTTTTTCCTTATGGATCAGGTGGTCACCTTCAACGCCTTAATTTTGGTGGCCATATTGGTACCCTAGGCTTCATGGGTGGTCCACAATTGTCAATACCAATTTTCTTCTAAAAAAATTGCACTGGAGTGCAGTGGTTTGGCTATCTTGCACTTTTTCCTTATGGATCAGGTGGTCACCTTCAACGCCTTAATTTTGGTGGCCATATTGGTACCCTAGGCTTCATGGGTGGCCCACAATTGTCAATATCAATTTTCTTCTAAAAAAATTGCACTACAGTGCAGTGGTTTGGCTATCTTGCACTTTTTCCTTATGGATCAGGTGGTCACCTTCAACGCCTTAATTTTGGTGGCCATATTGGTACCCTAGGCTTCATGGGTGGCCCACAATTGTCAATACCAATTTTCTTCTAAAAAAATTGCACTGGAGTGCAGTGGTTTGGCTATCTTGCACTTTTTCCTTATGGATCAGGTGGTCACCTTCAACACCTTCATTTTGGTGGCCATATTGGTACCCTAGGCTTCATGGGTGGCCCACAATTGTCAATATCAATTTTCTTCTAAAAAAAATTGCACTACAGTGCAGTGGTTTGGCTATCTTGCACTTTTTCCTTATGGATCAGGTGATCACCTTCAACACCTTTATTTTGGTGGCCATATTGGTACCCTAGGCTTCATGGGTGGCCCACAATTGTCAATACCAATTTTCTTCTAAAAAAATTGCACTGGAGTGCAGTGGTTTGGCTATCTTGCACTTTTTCCTTATGGATCAGGTGGTCACCTTCAACACCTTCATTTTGGTGGCCATATTGGTACCCTAGGCTTCATGGGTGGCCTACAATTGTCAATACCAATTTTCTTTTAAAAAAATTGCACTGGAGTGCAGTGGTTTGGCTATCTTGCACTTTTTCCTTATGGATCAGGTGGTCACCTTCAACACCTTCATTTTGGTGGCCATATTGGTACCCTATGCTTCATGGGTGTCCCACAATTGTCAATACCAATTTTCTTCTAAAAAAACTGCACTACAGTGCAGTGGTTTGGCTATCTTGCACTTTTTCCTTATGGATCAGGTGGTCACCTTCAACACCTTCATTTAAGTGGCCATATTGGTACCCTAGGCTTCATGGGTGGCCCACAATTGTCAATACCAATTTTCTTCTAAAAAAATTGCACTGGAGTGCAGTGGTTTGGCTATCTTGCACTTTTTCCTTATGGATCAGGTGGTCACCTTCAACACCTTCATTTTGGTGGCCATATTGGTACCCTAGGCTTCATGGGTGGCCCACAATTGTCAATATCAATTTTCTTCTAAAAAAATTGCACTACAGTGCAGTGGTTTGGCTATCTTGCACTTTTTCCTTATGGATCAGGTGGTCACCTTCAACACCTTCATTTTGGTGGCCATATTGGTACCCTAGGCTTCATGGGTGGCCCACAATTGTCAATACCAATTTTCTTCTAAAAAAATTGCACTGGAGTGCAGTGGTTTGGCTATCTTGCACTTTTTCCTTATGGATCAGGTGGTCACCTTCAACACCTTCATTTTGGTGGCCATTTTGGTACCCTAGGGTTCACGGGTGGCCCACAATTGTCAATACCAATTTTCTTCTAAAAAAATTGCACTGGAGTGCAGTGGTTTGGCTATCTTGCACTTTTTCCTTATGGATCAGGTGGTCACCTTCAACACCTTCATTTTAGTGGGCATATTGGTACCCTAGGCTTCATGGGTGGCCCACAATTGTCAATACCAATTTTCTTCTAAAAAAATTGCACTACAGTGCAGTGGTTTGGCTATCTTGCACTTTTTCCTTATGGATCAGGTGGTCACCTTCAACACCTTCATTTTGGTGGCCATTTTGGTACCCTAGGGTTCACGGGTGGCCCAGAATTGTCCACACCTATTTTGTTATAAACAAAAATGCACTGGAGAGCAGACTTTTGGATGTTGCTCTTTTTGTTGGTGGATATGGTGGTTCTTCAACACCATCCAGTTCTTTCTTATGTTTCGCTCATGGAAGTGCTATGCCTGAGTTATGGACAAATTATTCGTTTTCATTCATGAGGTAAAAATATAACATAGAATGCCAATTAGATATTTCACTGTCTTTTTGGTTTTTCTAATATCATGGTAGGAGCCTGAGAAATTTTATTTTTCTATATAAGTCGATGAAAATTCGGAAATAATTCATTACATTGAAAAATTTGGAAGGGTGAGGAAGAAAAAAAATAAGGTAAATAAAATAAAATAAAATTAAATAAAATATTAATATATTTTATTTTGTAGAGAAAAGAAGAAAGAAAATTGAGAAGAAAGAAAAAAAGAAAAGAAGAAAAGAAAAAAAGAAAAAAAGAAGAAAAGAAGAAGTAAAGAAAAGGAGAATAGGAAAGAAAATAAGAACTAAAGAAAATAAGAAAAGAAGAAATAAAAAAGTGAGTTAAAATGACATTCAATAAAATATTTTTTAAAATAATTGTGATATTTACTTTCAAAATTATTTTGATTAGTTTTCAAAATAGTTTTGATTGATTGTGAAAATAATTTTGATTTAAATTATATAAAGTATTTTTTTTATTTTATTATTGTTTTAATTTTTACATATAAAATAGAAAATGGCTTCAAGAATTCCCATAAGGATCCCCAGGGAGTCAAGACCTCCCAGACAGCCAAGGGAATACCCATCGAGAATACCCATCAGGATCCCGAGACAAACCAGACGAAATCGGTTAATTGAAAATGATTTATCGCTTATCTTCTGGCGGTTGGATCAATTGGAGAATAGAATAAATCTCCGAATGAATACCCAATTTGCGGTATTTAGATCCCAGATTAACACGATTAATCGCCGGGTTTCGTTGATGGAAATATTACTTCGAGATTACGATGGGTTCTAGTTT
>OX346245.1:147669808-147682308 GCA_947049315.1 Epistrophella euchroma
TAAAATAAAATAAAAGAGGCTACAAACTGAATGACGCTGTTCAAGAGATATATCGCTCATCTTTTGGCGGCTGTACCAGTTTGAAGAAAGTATTAATATGAAAATGAATACGCAAATGGCGGTACTAAGATCAGCACTTGATATCATAAATGCTCGGATTTCATTTATAGAAGCTATCGATGCTCGATTTTAATTTTAAGAACATTTATTTATATTTTTTGTTTATTTGTATTTATTTGAGTTGTTATATATATAAAATTAATAATAATTAGTTAAAAACAATTTAAAAAAATTAATAAAATATAAATAAATATAAGAAGCTCTACAGCTACTATGCACATACTTGTGATATAAAATTTCTTTAACAAACTTAAATATTAATGGATAATATATTTTTGAGAACATGGAGATAAATGCCTGACCCTGAAACAGTGTTTTTTGTTTTATTGGGGAACATAATCATTTCAAGACAAAGCTGGTTTTTAGTTAAATCAGTAGGTAATTAGGTAACCACAGATTACGCTTGATTCATATTGATATGAATGTGTCGTTAGCAAAGTTTACCACCTAATTTTAGTGAACAAACACATTCGATTACCAGTTGGAATGTCTTATTATTTAGCCATGTACTGTGTTGCTTAGTGTATTTCGCTTGTCACGTGATTCGTATTTTGTATTCATGACATTTATCACGAAGATGACCAACTCAATTTTGTTAAATAAAAATCCAGGAATAATTTTTTTAATAGTTTAATTTATATTTAATAAAATAAGTGTAGTCAATTACATATGTATGTAGTTTTATTTTTTCATTTTCAAGATTATAACAGTAAAAGAAACTAAAAAAACAATTTTTTTTCTAAAATTATAAAAAAATGGATTCGCTTAGTTTTCTTCCAATAAAAATGTTTTTATTTAGTATGATTTATGTTTTACTTAATTTTTAAAATTATATCTGATTTTACTAGAAGATAATTGAAAAGTTGGAAAAATATATGTTCACACTTAAAAATTCTTTATTTGGACTTTATTCAGTTCTGTTTCTTAATAGGTATTGCTGTTTTTTATTTTAGATTATTTTTATTGCATTTCTGAGACATTGGTCGAGTTCGTAAAAGTAAAATTTTGTAAACACTGCCACATTCAAGTCGCATTTCTGCAGGCAAGTGAAGTCTGTTTCAAATTGTATTCACTGTTTTAGAAGCGCTAATGTTTGCTATCAGCATCATTTAAATCAAATTTTGCCCAAAATGTACATCAGTGTTGCCGAAGTTTTTTCAGAAAATGTGGCACGTTAATTTCATTTCGGGAGGCAACGCTGACGTGCATATGTAACTACTACCATTTTTTTGCAATTGTTTTAAGCAGTGATTAAGCACGTTTACTTTTACGAACTCGAGGACTGCCAACCCCTGATCACGACAAGTATGTAACCCTGTCGAAACGTGTCGGGCAATTTCAACTTAAATTTAACAATAATCGTGGTAAGTCCGTTAAAAATGAATCTATATTACAGATATTGCTGTTGTTTTACAGAAGTTCAAATAATTCAAATTAAAAAATAACATTTGTTTCTATTTACATTATACATATCTATAGTAAACTGCAATGCATCAAAAAAATCTCTCGAAACAGTTCATTAAAAAAACCGTTAAGGCTTTAAGGTTATTTAAAAAAAAAAAGGTTAAGAAATCAAATAATTTAAGAAATATAACATTTTGAAATTTGCTATGTCATCGATTTGATCGTTTCAATACGCAGATCAAGTTCATTCTCTAAGCAAATGTTTATATTTTAACTGATAAGAACTGTCCGTGTAAAGCATCATTCAAAGTATTAAAATTAAAGTACCAGAAAATCTAAGAAGAAAAATATAACGTTGAATATTAGTGAGCTGTCATCATTTTGAATGTTGTTCTAAATTTATGTTTTCCAAAATTCTTAGAATCGAAAACGATGGGGTGAAGTCTATGAAGGTTGCCATCATATTCCATAATCCAATTCTTTTACGTACGTACAATGTACATACATGCATGTGTAACATACAGAGGTATTCCCAAATAGGTAACGAATTCCAAAAATCTGTAATGAAAGAAAATATCATCAAATTTGCACAAATTTTTTACTACTTCACTATTAACTGTCTATATTTCTTGTTTTCCTTTTCAATTTTTCGTACAACAATTTCTTGTATCTTATATTTTTGATAAAAGATTGTTAAATTGTTTTTAATTTCTATATTTTTGATTTGTTTATTAAATCTACATGATGTTCTTTCAAAATTGATTGAAAATATTTTTTCGAAATAAAAATTTCAAATTTGATAGAAAATATTTTTTTCTGAATATAAAATTATATCATAAAGTAGAAAATATGGGATTGAATTGTGAATTATTTAGAGAATTTTGAAAAACTATTTTTTTTGACCAAGTTTGGCGGAAACAGTGTGTCAGCAAAAAAATGAACTCACTACAAAGCGTCAAAGGGCTCTTAATTTTGAAGTGCGTTTCTTCATACATATACATAATGTATGTAGGTATGGGCAAAAGGAGATATATTCAAACTGATTATTTATGTATTTATTTATTTCATCAAGCAGATTTATACAAGTAATATATAATCTTACAGACTACAGATGCTAATTATTCTATGAAAATAAAAAAAAGTACAGCAGTAGGAAAAAAAAAAATTATATATAAATAAACTTAAGCCAAAACTACTTAAACCACCAGGTTATAGATTTAATATAGATAATATGAGTTGTTTAAAAGAATCGCGGCTTTGTTGAGAAAAAAATCAACATGAATACAAACTATATTGGCTTCTATAATGCAACGAGTTAAAGGCTCATTTTGACCATAATTTACGCGATGATGAGGTTCCTTAAAAAGAAAACGGGATCGTAGATGTCTTGAGGGAGCATACACCACACTTGGGATGTGATTATATCGCGCAAAAATATGATAGCAAAATATTTACGACGAACAGCAAGAGATTGTATGCCAAGAAGTTGACACCTAGTTTTATAATTTGGGATACGGAAATTCCAGTTAAGACAACGCACTGCAATACGAGAAAACTTTTTTTGAATGTTTTCAATCCTCTTAGAATGAACTTGATAAAATGGATCCCAAATTACACAGCAATATTATCAATTATTGTTTCAGCATAGATTAAAACTACAAATAGAGCACGACAATATTGAGCCCTTTCTGCAAAATTATCGTAAGCGACATCTGGGGACACGGTAGTGCCCCCTGCCAAGACGAGCAAAACGAGCGGCGGGCTCTACCTATATTTTCTCGTAACGCTTCGTCGGATTTTCAGGCCCTCATAACTTCGATCTGGATAAAGCTAGAGAGCTCAAATTTTCAGGATTAGGTGTAGTCCGCGGACTTGCAAAATACACCAAATTTCATTTTTCTAGCTTTTATACTTTGGGTGTAATTCATACCCAAAAACGTCGATTTTGTCACTGACCACTCACTCATCAAAACCTAAAGGGTACTTCCCGAAGTCCTAGAAAGCTGAAATTTGGAATGTAGGCTAGGATTTGCACACAAACAACAAAAAAATTAAGAAATCTATAACTTTCACCCTCCAACACACCAAACATGGGGGTTCATAATAGGACATCTAAGACAACAACAATTTTCACAATGCACACAAAACAATGCATATAACCCGCCTATACTTGACGTAAGGGTTGTTTTTTTTATTTTTTACTCACAAACACAAAAAACAATGCACAATATGTCTTTGCTTGAAATAAGGGTTGTTTATGTATTGTATGATCTTCACCACAATTAGTGAACAAATTGTCGTGCCGTTATCGCTATGACGTATCCTTGGAATTATTACTATACGTTTATATTCAGGACCGAGAGCTCGAGTTGGATTTGTGTCGGATTTTCGAACCAGGTTTTTCATTCACAGATTTGAGAGCTCGATATTGAGTTAAATTGAAATGGGGTCGAGATGACATATGGTATTTCTCAAGTTAACTCCTCAACCCAGGTTTTTTAGCACAAAATTCGACTCGACTCCACTCCTGAAGTGCAGTCGAGTCGGTTCAAGCTCATATCAACTCGATGCAGGTATACAAAGGGTCTAAGTGAGCTTCAAGCTCGCTTAAATACTACATGGAAACGTAGTATATATGTATGTATGCATATGTATTTATATTCAGGGGTGTGCTATAGGAAAAAATTATGAACTTTCAACTCGCTTCGGTCAAAAAAAAATTAAGAGATTTTTCAGTGACTCTTTTTTTTTTTAAGGTTTACCCTAATTATTGCGAAGTTAAAAATATACGGGTTACTTTTAATACTATATAATATTATATAGCTTAATAAATAGGTAGGGTTATAGGTATATATAGGGAGGTTCAAGTATTTTTTCTTACGGATAATAGGTGATCCTACAAAAAGAAATGAAATCCCATCAAAAACATTTCATGTAAAAAAAGGTCGCCAAGACTCACATGCACATAACGCTTTCTCTGTGAAAAAGTTATGAGATCTCATGAAGAGCCAAGCCCATAACTCTACAAGGCCTAACTCCACAAGACCTAACTCTACCAACCCTACATCGTGGTCAAAAAGTATGGCTTGGCCGTTTCATAAAATTTTGGATAACCGACTTACCAAAAATCTATGGAAGTTTCTGTGTTTCGGCTGCGAAACGGCCAAGCCATACTTTTTGACCACGATGTAGGGTTGGTAGAGTTAGGTCTTGTGGAGTTAGGCCTTGTAGAGTTAAGGGCTTGGCTCTTCATGAGATCTCATAACTTTTTCACAGCGAAAGCGTTTTGTGCATGTGAGTCTTGGCGACCTTTTTTAACATGAAATGTTTTTGATGGGATATAGTTTTTTTGTTTGCTCAACGGAACTAATTAGGCCAAATTTTCAGCATTGAACATTATTAACAATACTGTGTTAGATTGGCAGATGACAAAAGGTCCGATTGCTTTTTATGCACAGGAAAAAATGAAATACCTAATTAACTTTATGTAGAAATATGAAAATGTCGTTTACGATAATTTGGCGGAAAGTAAGAATCGATATCGTAAGAAAACAGTTCCAAAAAGTGACATGTAAATCCCTTTTAAGCAAAATGTCCCAAAATAAAGTAGATTCTATGCTATTGGGCAAATGCAAACGCGTTCGAACAAACGTTAGAATTTTTGTACGCTCTTTTTGCATATTGTGAGTGAGTAGTTGTATCTGGTTTCTATTTGTTATTTGAAATTTCATAGATAGTTAAATTGACTACGCAGGCATAGTTAAATTTACTGCGCAGGCATAGTTAAGCTGACTACGCCGGCATAGTTAAATTGACTACACAGGCATAGTTAAATTTACTGAGCAGGCATAGTTAAATTGACTACGTAGTATAAATGATGTCTCACAGTCACCAATACAGGCGAAAACCAAACCATGTTCTTGAAGTCATTTTAAGTCGAAAAACATTAGAGGCCATTTTTTCGTTTTCATTTGGTTTTTATAAGTTTTGGTCTCGTTTCTTTAATTCGCACTGCAACTGATTCTTGAATTTCTTGAATTAGGTATTCATCACGAAATCTATGTATGATGAACTGATACTGAACTTGATAGAAATTTCATATTGACAAGGCCCTCACTAGTCAACTGTTTAGTCCAAGTGAGATCGCCGAGACGAAACTCCAATTTGTATGGACTAAGCCCCGTTAAAAACTATTTTGAATCAACAATAATATATAGTCATTATCTACCTCACAATTTTTGTCTATACGTATGCCGGTTATAAGTAGCACTTATTGGCGTAATGGTTAGTGCTATGGACTGTTACGCCGAAAGGGCTTCTGCTACCTAACCACAAATGTGTTTTTCAGGGCTACTGCTTTTTGCGAAGAATTGACAAGTCCTCCAAGAGTATTTCCTATCACAGAAAAGTGCCGCTCACTTTAGTCGTTCGGATTCGGCAATACATTGTAGGCCCCCTCATATGAATGGTTAAGAGTTGTAGGTCAATAGGTCCTGGCTCTTACATCAGGCACAACATGCCAACAAATTCATTTTTTTTTTTATTTATAGAATAACGGCTTTTCTGCAATTTCAAATAGGTCATTTTTTAATTTTGGTAATGTACCTATTACATTTTATTTTTCACAACAAAACACGTAATAAAGTATTATTTTTCCCTGTTTTTTGTTGTGAAATTCCAATTTGATCTTTGCAAAAATGTTGTTTTTGGTATACTTAAAAAAATTAAAAAAAAAAAAAACGTAGAAAGAAACGTCCAAAAAACCAACAGACTGACGAAAAGAAATGTGAGACCCACTATTTTCTTCTTCCCTATTATTATAATGTGAAGTTTGGTCAAAATCTTTAGTTCAATTTTTTTTTTTTTTTTAATTCATAACTTCCCATATAGTAGGTACATCGCGGTAATTTATTGTTAGGTCATTATTTTTTACTGTCAAAATCAACTCGTTCATTTTTTGCTTAAATAGTCTAACTTTAATAAGATACAACTTTTTAGTAGGAATGTCTATGAGTAATTTTTCTGATCTGATCTGTTTTTTTTTTTTTTTTTTTTTTTTTCTCGCAAACAGCGGTATAAAAGACTAGTAAAACACTAATTTCAAAATAACTTTTCTGACCAACCTTTACAAATTAAATGTTAAACCAGCGTTTATCCTGATGTTATCTGATTTTTAAACCTTACAGGCTTGGTTGGAATTCTATATAAGCTAGAATAAAAATTATTGAGTCCAATCGTTCAAAGTGTATCACCTACATATTTACTTTAAAAAAAACATTTGGTTGGAATTTCAGATTTTTATATACAATTTATCATTTGACTAATCTCTGTTCAACTTGTACAGTAGATGTGAAAATTGAGATATAAGTGTACCTTACCTTTATTTCCTAGCACGCAAACAATTTGTCATTGTTGCATTTAAACAACAACTTTCCGCACCCATTGTTCCATCTAATCAAATGGAATATCTCATCCGTTTTCCTGTCCGACTTTTATGTTTCATGTTATTTTATTGCTAGACTGAAAGAGGAATACTAAAAAAAAAAAATGGTTATTCATCATTTGTCAATTGCATTGATTACGCCATCACAATCACAAGTACCATACAATTTCACTTGGACATAATCCATTCGTTATGAAAAGGTACCTATGTATACTGCTATATACTGACGGTACAATCCATCCACAGGTAGTTTTGTGGCACATGGGAGGAGAAGCCATGTCATTGTGGTGATGTTGCCGAGAGTTGGCTGTTGCAGAAATATTATCCCGGAATATGCAACTCACATTCGCAAATGGCACAATAATTACCTCCAAACAAAAATCACACATCTGAAGATCCATCACTGCAAATCTGTCTCTATTGAGATTGAGATATGTACAAACGAACCATCCAACATCTGCGATTCACTTGATAATAAGAGGAATTTCACCTGATTTCATGTGATAAAAATTATTTATTTCAAATGCGGCTAACATGTTCCAATCTAACGTTTGAAGAACTTGTATTTACTCGCAAGCCAAACGTCATTCTTGCTGTCAGCTGTTGTTCGTGTGTTTATTTGCTACAACGGAATAGAAAAAGTGCGTCCCCGATCTACTAAAAAAAAATTAAATTTCACAATTTTACTAGACTTGTTGCACCGGATCGTGAATACCTTTTATGTATTTCTAGATCCATCATTAGAATATTATTGATTATGTTTTTTTACTGTTTGTTACCAATTTTTACCAAACCCTGTTTCAACCTTCAGAAAGACGATATTTTTGGGCAAAAGAGAAAACTTACGAGAATTTTCTATTGGAAATTTCTTTCCAAGAAATTTTTTCCGGCAAAAATCGGAATGTTTGAGTTTTTTAAAAATTTGATGTTTTTATTCAAATAACAAAAACATTCAATTAATGCCGTTTTTCATTGTAGATTAGATTTCATCTTTTTGCGAAAATATTTGCACTTTTTCGAGTTTTTCATGTTTTATTCACAAAAAGATGCGTTCTGTATGAGTTCTGAAGAAGACAGATGCGATCTGTTTAATTTGGGAGATATGTAAATAAGCTCTCTGTCAATTTGAAAATATCTTTGTTCAGTGAATTAAAAGTCTATGTGTGTGAACAATCGTCACCAATACTATTAAAAATATGGGCTGACATGCTTGGAAAATGAAATTTTTCGATGCCAACATGTTGTATTCAAAAGAGCAATTCTGGTGTGTGAGAAGAGATTTTACAGATTGCAATGAAAAACGACATAAGTTCAAATGAAGGATCTCCTAAACAGCGGCGCGAAACATTCGGTGCGAATGGATATGCGACGATCGAAGAATGTTCTAAGATTTGCATCGTGCCATTGAGGGTACTGTCATTAATCACCATGTAAATAAATTTAGAAAGATGAAAGTTTCGTCGTGGTTCCGAATGTTTCGCTTTAATTTGGGAGATCTTTAAAGCAGCTGGCCGAAGGGTTACCCAAGTATTACTTTTAAAAGGTCTTCCAATAGGGACTTCTGAACTTTGACAGCTGATAGCGACCATATTTTTGAAGCTGCATCTTCTGTCAAATTAAGTGGCTTTTTATCTGTCTGTTTTGCCAAATCACCATGGACGTATATTGTGTTCAACAACACATTTGCAAATGATAAAATTGTTATATCAAAATGGGGTATTCTGTTCGGCCAATGTTCCACGCGCTTCGCGCATTTTACGGTCGCCATAATCGTTTTACCGAGAGGATTATTCACAGTGCGGTAGATAAATTTGAGTCCACTGGTTTAGTAAACGATCAAACAACACCTGTACGTCGACTAAACGTAAGATCTGCCGAAAACATCGCCTCTGTTTGTGAGAGTGTGGAGGAGGATCTGAAGCACTCCATTTTGCGTCTCGCACAAGAACTCGGCCTGTACTTGGCGAATTTTGCATCGTGACTTGGGCTTACCGTACAAAATTTAACTGACCCAGGAGCTGAAGGTAAGACACGTGTTTTCGCTATTTGGGCTGTGGAGGAGTTGGAATCTGACCCTAATTTTGATCGAAAAATTATCTTCAGCAATGAGGCCTATTGGGTAGGTCAACAAACAAAACTGTCGAATTTGAAACGATACCAATCCACATGAGATCTAAGAGCATGCGATACATTCCGAAAAAGTCACTATTTGGTGTAGATTTTGAGCTGGCAGTGACAGCGTCATAGGTCCATATTTCTTGGAGAACGACGCACGTTGGCCACCGTCAACGGCAAGCTCTATAGGTCGATGATTACCAACTTGTTTTAGCCTGAATCCGATGATATGGACACTAACGACATGTGGATAACAGGACGGCCGGCGGCGGCGGGGCGCTACGTACCACAAATCTCACGCCACATTTAAACTTCTACACGAGCGATTCGAGAGCATGGTCATCAAACGTTGAAGTGATGTGAACTAGCCACGAGATCGTGCGATTTGACCCCGTTAGACTTTTTCTTGTGGGGTATTCTGAAGGTTCACGTCTATACGAATAAGGCACACACCAGACCAGCCCTCAAAGTCAAAAACATTACAACCAAGATGCTGAAATGTCTTCTAGTTTTTTGAGAAATCTTAAAAAAAATTGGAGGTGAAAAATCATTTTAAATTCTCCATTTTGATTTTTGATACTCAGTTTGGGATTTTTAGTACTCACTTGAATAGAAAAAAAAATAAATATAAACATTTTGGAAACAATTACATATATATGTACATTACATATATGAAAATACATTTTCAAAAACAGAATGATTTACAAAAGTCTTTAAAAAACTGTTTGGAATATTTCTTTTTGTTTTTCTCCTTCTTGGTAAGGCCTAGTACGCATGTCGCAGTTCGCGCTAAATTTTATTTTCTAGTTTTTTCCCCATAAATAAGCTAAAAACCTGGCTTAATTTTGACATAATATGTAGCTGTTCTATGAGAAGAAATTACATTCAAACATTTTCAAAAATTCCTTAATTTCGAAGCTTCCAAGAAGTCAAAATTTTTGCTCAAGAATCAATTAGCTATAGTTTATGTTTCCAAGTATTTCTAAGATCAAAGAAATCCTCAGAAATCTGAAGGTAAATCCCTTGTTTTTTCAATTATTTATTTTTCGCTGTTTTTTGATCAATTTATAGCGGAGAAATTTTGTTCAGGTTTGTCCTCTTGCTAAGTAGAGCGAATGGAAAAGATCTACTCAGAAATGTGAACTGACAATTAGAATTAGGTAGGCATTCCATGCACTTAATTTTGACAGATTAGTATAAAAAACAACAAAATATACAAAAAATTTTTTTATTTTAAAATTTTCGTTAAATATTTTTCTATTTGACTTTTAATATTTGTACTGAATATTTAATTTTTTATCTATTTGAAAGAAATTTCAATTCTATCAAGAATTTTGATCGACTTTTGTCGAATAGACTTTTTTTCGAATAGACTCTCGCAATAAGCCCCCTAATAGTTTGTCTAAGTTTAGAAGAGAATATTAGCTTCAATTAAGCGCAATCTACGTACTAGACTTTGAGGGCGTATTTATTATCATTTAAATACTTTCCTGGCGAAATTCACTTCATGCTCACCTGTATAAAGACTTTTGTTTCTTTCTCCATTTTTTCTCACTTTTTCGCGCTTCATTTATTATATTTTCAACTCCAATTTGACGTCTACAAATCGAACACACGATTTACCCTTTTCTGCCGCGCCGCCGCCGGCCTCCGCATCGTCTCAATGGGTGAGAAACAGCTAATTTATGATATTGTATAGGGAAGGTCTGTGCGTCGGCAGTCGTCGTTGTAAGAGTCGTGCGGGGCTAACAAAGTAATTAGCATACTTTTCAGAGACTATCTCCACATCTATCAGCGTATCGACACTATAGACCAAGTCGTTGTCGGCTTTAACTATATAACAGAAATTCCACAAGACTAATTAGTCTTGGGCCTAGCCGAACACAACAGCTCTAACTGCCGGGTATAAGTCTGTGTCAGCGCGTCAATCGACCGATCGACACTATCGACAGCGGCTATTGTCCTAAATGCCTTTCACACTTCACAACTAACAACTCCGGTAAAATGCGGCACTGCCGTAAATGCACCAAGTCTCTATTGATCCCCACCAACTTTAATTATCAGTCAAAGTCCAAGCGCACGAAACACTCTCCTCATGGACACTGCCCTATGATGCTACATTATACAGTTCGCAGGCCCATCAGGCAATGGAAAATTGAGCATTACCCAGCCTCTTTGCGCGTTTTTCATTTCATGGCCATAGAGGTTATCCGCATTCAACCATAAAGAGTATACCTATGAAGGTGTTCTCTAAAAATCGAAACAAATAAGTAGAAAGTATTGGCAATTATGATCCCTTTCCCAGGCCAAGTCGATGCTGCTGGGTCTCTGTTAAGACTCCTGGCGCCATCAATAATTCTCTGCCCGCTGGATATATGTAATAACAACCAATAGAGAGGGCCTCCTATTAACCTGTCAGTTATAGCCCAATCGATTTTGGATATTTCCAAAGGTTCTGCTGTGAGCTGGTGCTCTTTCGATCTTTTAACGTCTTTTGTAGGTTCGAGTCTTTGTTCTGAGCGCGCTGGTTTGGAGAATGGTTAAAGTGGACGATGAAAAAAAAAATTAAAAAAAAAAAAAAAACGCTTAAGAGGTTCGTGTTGGACTTCGATTAAAAAAAAAGTAAAAGGAAAAGTAGAGCACACAGAGCGCACCCTTTTAGGTTCGGTGTCCGCCTTATCTTAGCTAAGTTTTTCTTTGCTAGTTTAGTTTCTATTGTTGTTCATTTATATCTATAGAGGTGCCTTTTGCTATTCATTCATTCCTTCATTATCTGTCACAGCTTGATAGCGTAATCAGGGTTTTTTTTTCTACTTTATCAGAGCCTAATGTGATTTTCTTGTCATCACTTTTGGACAGCACCCGAGGAGAAACTTGGAAGAAAGAAAAGATCGTTTATATGGAAGTGCACATAGAATAGATGCGCGATGAATAGTGTGTTGTGCTGGGTAAGCAGGTAGACTTATTCTTTATGGTGATCGAGATTAGTGTACTCAACCGGGTGGTGATCTACTTTTAATTAGGGATCAAGGTGTGTGTGTCTACATTTAAATATATTTAATTGTTGTTGTTTTTTTTTTTTTTTTTTTTTTTTTGTGGTGTTGCATTCCATTCTGGTCTTAAATGAAGTCAATGTTCGTTAATAGTTTGTCAACATTCTTGTTTGGAGTAATGAAACAGATGCTTTTAGGAGTTGGAATTATTCTGTGAGTCACTTTTGATAATCCCCATGTGATTTATACCTACATACATATAAATTTTGTAGCATTGTTTGTTATATACCTTATGGCTAAAGTGTTTTATCTAGATAAATGCATTTTATTTCGTGATTTATTTGTTGATATAACGTATTTGCTATTTGTTACCTGTGGCTGATGTTATTATTTATTTGTTAGTATATTTTATTTTAAAGAGATAT